>JAWNNP010002312.1:0-47183 GCA_035044805.1 Leucophenga maculata
GACAGCAACAAAAGTTACAGCTACAACAACGAAAGGCCTTTCTGCGTATGTAGGGGTAAGTCTTCTGCTCTCCTATTTCGTTTCTGCTTTTGAACATAGTTGAATCGAATGGGATGAGAAATTAAAATACTTTAAGCAGCATCCGAACGTGAAGTGTAGCGCAGTTTTCATTACGCTTATACTGATCGGTTTTTCGATTGCTTGCATTTGAATTTCTTAATATCTTGTGATTGAATGATTTTGTTTTGTATTGTTCGTAGGCATATTAACTCAAAAGTAGTATATATCTATATGTCTATGTATGTGTATGTATGTATATTTATATATATACGTATATGTCTATACGTATATGTATATCTGGGTATGTATATGTGAGCTGCTTTTGTTTTGATTGCATGATTTCAATTGTCAAAGAATTAAAGTAATACCGGTTAAACCAACAACGAATTAACCAAGAGATCCTTGTTTAAGTTGTAAAGAGTTCGCATACTTAATTTTTTTTTTTTTTTTAATATTTAAATTTTTGATTATACAAATCTTATTATTATTGCACTAATTAATTTATAGTAGATAAAAATTCGCTAAACCTAATAATTGCAGTAGTATGATCTTATGTGTGTTCAGTTAGAGCTTGTAAAGATTCGCTCCTAAGTAATATTTAATTTACTAAGCTTACAGAAAGATAATGAATTTATTGTTTGAATTGATACTTAGAAATTTTAGAAATAAAAGTTTATAATGAATTAGAAACAATTTTAATTTCCGAGGTAATGGACTAAACTAGCGCTCAAGGAGCGTTATTGGGATTCATTATAAAATTGAATACAGCCATCAATGAATCATAGGTTGGGTGGGTGAAGACGCTGTCATCTCAATAATATCTGAGATACTTTAGGGATCCGGTTAAAGTAAATATCAGCATACCAGGATCACGGTAGGGCAGGGTAAAGATGCTAGCCTCACAACCATCAGTGAGTGCATTCCAACGCTTCTAACTAACCACCATCATAGATATCAGTTACCCCTTTTTAAATTGTGTTCAATTAATAGTAGTATCGTTGTTGTGATTTTTAGTTTATAATTTTTCGGCGTAAGCGGGACTCTATAATAAATATGAGGTATGTGAAATGGGTCGAATAGTTAGCCAAGAACCTCCCCAAGCCGACTGACCGCTAGCTCTATCAATGGGTCCCGACCCGGCTATTTCATTCCCCAGGAGAGAACTAAAAATGATAGATTTAACACCGTATTTTTGCATAGATTGCGTTAAGGAATCTTACTTAAAAGCATTTTTGTCTTTATTAGCCCTTATTCATATGCTGTTTTTTGGGGCACATATGCTGGCTATCTTTGTCTCTCTTTGTTCATCGAACAAGCACATATTAGTACCAGTTATGGTACATTGTATATTTTGGCGCCCAACGTTGCGCCGAAAGTTCAACTGTATCTGTGGTATACATTACAACTGGGTGGCAAATGTGAATTGTATAACACTATATGAATTTGAACTTTGTTTTAACTTCAGTTTTTAAAAGTGGCAACATCAAAGTTGTGGGGAATTTTAACTTTTCTGGTATTTTTTTTTTCCTAATATATGATGCCAACTTGCTTAACAGTGGCAACCTTGAGTTCATTTAATGGAATTGTAATTATCGCATAAACAGCTATTTTTCGTTTACGTGAAATGGGTCGCATAAAAGCAAAAATGGACAGATATAAAATGGTTGCAGTTCTCACTGTACAATCAATAGTGCGGCCTTCTATTTTTTAGTATTATTTTCAAATAATAAGTAGCCGGTTTACAATAATATTGTTTTATAAATCATATAAAATTAACATTATAAACATTATAAATCATATAAGCATTAACATTTCATTTAATCTTAAGCGTCTAATTTTTTGATTATTTTCATGTCTATCATTCCGCTTTCACTTCTTGTTTGTTTACACTTTTTATTTATTCAAACAAACTAAGAAACTAGTGTACTTTGTTATTTTTTTTCTGAAGTTGAGCTGAGTTGGGGGAGTTTCAATTTGTTACTCTCTAGTGCGCCCAATTTCTTGTACTTTGTTGTAGCCGAAGTACACTTATATAAGGTAGTGACAACTCCAGCTTCTCAGCAGTAGCAACGTGCAATTTTAGCACGCATGATAGACAGAGACGTTTTTGTACTCTTCCATTCTATTGGTATAGATTGCTTTGTTTACGTTTGCATGCGTTTATTTTTTTATTTTATACTAGCTTTACCCGGCACGCTTTGCTGTGCCCAGTAAAAATTATCTCTTCCTACTCGACTCCAAGCACTTCTCTACTTCTTTCAGCAATATTTAAAACCGATAAATCAAATAACTTTTTTTCTTCTTTTAAACTATGAAACTTTATTCTCTTTTTTGGCCCTGTACCGAAGGTACAAGAGCCTATTGGTTTTGTGCAAATGTATGTAACAGGCAGAAATAATAATCGGAGACCCCCCAAAGTTACCCCTATTATGGTCAGGAACGATAGAGGAGTCGATATAGACATGTCCGTCTGCCCGTCCGTATGAACGAAAGGATCTCGGAAACGGTAATAGATAGATACTTCGTGTTTTTTGCATTCGACTAGGACTGCTCCGGAATTTTACAAGTTTATTTTAAAAACTTGCCCCTCCCCCCTTTCCCCATAAAATCACCACCAAGGGTAAAAATTTCTTCGGCACAAAAAAAAGTAAGTATGCCAGTATAGAGATATCGTCCTTTTTAGCCAAATCCGAAAAGTTCATCAAAATCGGATAATAAATGACGATTTTATAAGCAATTGAATTTGAGTGACCCCCCTTTTCGTTTCATACATAAAAAATGTTTTAAAAGGCACTTAGTCGTGCAGTGAGAAGTGGTCATGTGTTTGGTCATAAGCTAGGGGAACATTTAATGTGTTTGTTAGGCGACCTGCACTGGTACAGGGCCTCTTACAGTCGGTTACGCCCGACTGTGATTTTCTTACTTGTTTTAACTTGATTATTTCATCAGATCCCATTAACATGTATACCAAATTTCAACTATGTACTTCAAATGGATGCAAAGATATGTTGAATTTGTTTGTATCGCTTGTATGTGGGGTGGGGCATAGCCCCCTCCGGTTTGGACCAAACATAGCACGATCACTTTTCCCGATCCCATTAACATGTGTAATAAATTTCGTCCCCGTACTTCAAATGGATGCAAAGATATATTGATTTTTGTTTATCGCTTGTATGGGGGGTGGGGCTTAGCCCCCTCCGATTTGGACCAAACATAGCACGATTACTTTTCCGGATCCCATTAACATGTGTAATAAATTTCGTCCCCGTACTTCAAATGGATGCAAAGATATGTTGATTTTTGTTTTTCGCTTGTATGGGGGGTGGGGCTTAGCCCCCTCCGATTTGGACCAAACATAGCACGATTACTTTTCCCGATCCCATTAACATGTGTAATAAATTTCGTCCCCGTACCTCAGCTGGATGCAAAGATATGTTGAATTTTGTTTATCGTTTGTATGGGGGGTGGGGCACAGCCCCCTCCGATTTTGACAAAACATAACACGATTACTTTTCCCGATCCCTTTAACATTTGTAATGAATTTCGTCCCCGTATCTCATGTGGATGCAAAGATATATTGTTTTTCCATTGTATGGGTGGCGCATAGCCCCCTCTGATTTTGACAAAACATAACATGATTACTTTTCCCGATACCAATAACATGTGTAATAAATTTCGTTCGTGTACCTCAGATGAATGCAAAGATATGTTGAACTTTGTTTATCGCTTGTATGGCGGTGGGGCACAGCCCCCTCCGATTTTGACCAAACTTTACTCGAACACTCTCTTTAATGAACTGAAGTTCATCTGTGAATTTCAGCTCAATCGGTTAGATGGTTTAGCTTCCTATAAGGAACATACATACATACTTGTACATAGATAGATATATACAAGATTCATTTTTATATATATAGAAGCATACATACACATGTAAGCACAGTTCACTTATATATGTATTAAGTAAACTGTGTATGTAGAGTACACACACATAAAATTTAAAAAAAAAACAACATTCGGCATTCGGTGAGATGAGTGAGAATGAACAAGTGTGCGAAACGAAATGAAAAGTTTGGCATAGCCGAAGACACTCGAGCTATTGTATGCGCACTTTGTGCATTCTTTCATTTCGTTTGATTTGAGGGAAGCGAGGGAATAAATACTGAAACAATATTACATTGCTTTTCGTTCTTTTCTTCTTTTTCCTTACGCTCAGCAGGACAACAACTATTAAAAAACCTCTTGACAACAACATACAATTATACATACATAAAAATGTAGGCATTCGAATGAACTCGAAAGCAACCTCTCATTCCCACTCATGCAATTCGTTTTTCTTCGTTTAAATGTTGTGTGACCGAGTCGTATGTGAGCGCACACACTCACTCAAACTTTATCGGCTTCGCATTCTATTTAACTCAATGCATTTTGAGCATTGTTGATTCGACCGTCGATTTTTTGCCATTCATGCAGACCTCTAGCTTGAATGTATGCGTGTGTTTTGCACTGAGAGAAATTCTAAGCGATTACTTTATTGCATTTTTTTAATTAATTTAATTGTAGTCCTTGAATTATAAAATAAATCCATTAAACATTTATTACTATTTTACTATAATAAATACCTCCTGGATACTATAAAAATGACAGGTAGACTGGTTAATTTCAAGCAATTGAAGGTAGACAGGTAATTTTTTTTAATAAAACCCATTTTGCCACATCTTTTAAAAAGGAATGAAAGTAATTCACTTTATTAGTAAAATTGAGTCCAATAATTATCAATACATCTGAGCACAGCTCTTTGAAAAAAAATACCATCAACAAATGGTCGTCCTTTTCTGCGTAAAGCCAAAGCCACTGCATATGAAGCAGTAATATTAGCATTTTCTGGAATTGTATAACACCGGAATATATGCTTTTTTGTGGGCTACAATATCAGGAATCCATTTATTCTTTAAGTTAAACGCTATATTATACTTAAGCTATACTATGCATCTCCTTATGCACTTGTAAGTAGTGGCGCTCAATATTATATTTACTTATTTTGCACTCGATTGCACACTAAGCATTCGGCTGCTTGCTATATAATATTTTAATATATTTTAATTATTTGTAATATTATTATTATTATTATTATTATTTACAAGTTAGTGCGGAATTAAAATTACGAAAAAAAATACTTCTATATAAATCTTCTTATTACATAAGTTATATTTATTTTTTATTAATTATTTACCTGCTACGTGATCCTTTTGCAGTGAAGGCTTAACAGCAACTGAGTAAATAATTTCACTCTATAGTAAAATGGCTTTTTCTGATCCTCGCTGCCAACACAAAAATAAGGCTTGTACTGATCAATTCCTTCAAATTCCAAACTCTCCAAAGCCTAAATCTTCTCTCGTTGTACCTTCTTAGTTGAATCTGTAATTTCGTTGGTACCTGCACACGATGAACCTGCTACTCCGAACGTACTTACTAATACACCAGTATTTTTAACACCTTTCGACGAGAAAGCAGAAGTTTCTACTGCCATTACCTCTCCTAAACCAGTGTTGTCAGCTACGGTGCCGTTGTAAATTGACAGTGTAAAGACTCCACTTAACTTTGAACCGTCAACAAGTGCTACCTGTAACCCCTTGGAGGTAGTCCAAGACTGCTTCGTTGCGTCACATATTATTAACCCAAATGCCTGACCTTTGTTGCACCCCGCAAGCCCGTGTTTATATCACGTCTGTCTTCTAATAAATCTTTCTTTAATCTTCATATGATATCGTACGCCTCGAATCGTGCCGCTGTTTCAGTAAATGACCTTTTGTCGTTCAATGATCTCGTCGCGCCAAATACAGTTGCGGCCAGTCCAAAATCTCTAATTCATTGTTGGCGGTAAGTCGTATTCAGTAAGACACAAGTATAGTGAAATTTAAGTCTTAATTGCTGCATTTTGTTTATGATATGCTTTTTAAAGAGTATGGCGGTACTTCGTTTAGCTCGAATAACCACACTCTTCATGCTTCTGATCTTTTTTAAAATGAATAAGTTTTACATTCTGTTAAATAATAGCTTGCACTTTAACACTTTCCTAAACTGCTACCGATCTATTATCCGGTGTAGACAAATCTATCCATTTATCGGTCCGCCCTATACATATTGCACTGAATCTGACAGCAAACACAAAGAAATCTAATAATTCTGATTAATATTTTACTGAAATCGCAAAATACAAAAGTAAAACCATAATAACCTTAGCACGCCTGATATATAAAATAATTAAAAATAATTGATGAATAATGTGAAGCATCAAATGTAGTTTTAGAAAAAGTAATTATTTATTTTTTGTGTATCTCTTTACTATTTATAATACTTAATTTTTGCTCTCCTCTTTTGGTTTGTTCACCGCTGCACTTGCTTGTTAGTTATTTATGTAATAACCACAAGAAGCACGCGTTGCTGCACTCGTCCCGATCGGTTATGTTTAACTGTATCGGAATACTATTGATCGGTAACCCGTTAATAGTAATTGTATTTAATTGTTATGCAAATGTTACTTCACCCGTTCCTCAAAATCCCGGCCAGCCCTGAAACAGCGTTTCAGAAAGTAGGTAGAACTGCTATCTTCGTTATGAGTCGAGTTATTTCTCCTTTGACTGTGCGCAGTTTCACTGCGTGAATCAAACCGTCATCGCCGGGAAACGTCTCAATAATCCGTGCTGTGATCCATGCTGCGGGAGGGGCGTTGGAATCTTTGAGTAGAACCAACTGGTCGACTGAGACATTGCAGTGTTTCGATGTCCACTTTGGGCGTTGCTGCAAAGACGTCAGATATTCGCGATGCCATCGCTTCCAGAAGCACTGCTGCATATTTTGTATTGTTTGCCAATAGTCTAGGCGGCTGGCATCGACTTCACTTAGATCGCCTTCCGTTATCTTTGTATATGGACGCCCAATGAGAAAATGCGCCGGGGACACGTAACCAACCTCCGTGTCCGACGTGGCGAAGATATGTCGGGAGTTTATTATTGCCGCTACCTGAGCCAAAAGTGTATGCATCTGCTCGCACGTCAAGATCGTGTTGCCAATGACTCGCCGTAGATGTAGCTTTACCGACCGCACCGCTGATTCCCATTTGCCACCCCAATGCGGTGCTTGAGAGGGAATGTTGTTCCACTTTATGTCTTCTAGCGCGAGTAGTGTCATGATGACGTCATTGTGCGTCTGAGATACTAATAGGTTGTGCATTTCGTTCAATGTCTTAGCCGCTCCAACAAAGTTTCGTCCGTTGTCGCTAAATATTTGTTTGCATTTTCCTCTTCGGGATGCAAATCGACGAAATGCTGCCAAGAAACCTTCCGTACTGAGGTCATTGGCCAGCTCCACCGATGATATTGGGTTTATGTTCGGAATGTTCATGCTTACATTTTTCTTCATCGTGCAGCCAATGAGGGCCGTTCCACCATAACTCGAATCTCAATAGACTGTGAGTAGATAACCCTCGCGAAGCACAATCGGGTGGATTTTCTTTGGAGGGTACATGACGCCACACACTGCGGGGTAACAGCTCTAAAATTCCGGATGTTCGGTTTGCAACGAACGTTTTCAGAGTAGAAGGCTGATGCGAAAGCCATGCCAGAACAACCGTTGAATCGCACCAGGCACTCATGATTATTTGCTTATGATGAAGTGAGTCGCTTATAGTTTTCATAAGACGCGAATCTAAAAGCGCGCCGCATAACTCAAGACGCGGCAAAGAAATCTGCTTCATCGGAGCCACACGAGTCTTTGCGGCCATAAGAGTGACCACTATGCGTCCAAATGCATCTATCGCTCTGCCGTATACTACCGCTGCGTACGCCTTCGTAGAAGCATCCGAAAAGCCATGCAACTGTATCCTCTCCGGCGAATTGCACACATATCGGGGTAGTCTTAGCTGCTGCAACTGCTTGAGTTCATTTCGAAATTTAAGCCACTGTTCTGTGATGTGCCTGGGTAGTGCATCGTCCCAGTTCAGATTGTGTAACCATAACTCTTGGAAAATGATTTTGAATTGCACCACAATAGGTGCCAGTAAGCCCAGAGGATCATATATTCTAGATACGTCGGACAAGACTTGTCGCTTTGATACGGTTGGTTGATTCGTCAACGTCACATTGTATGATAATATGTCGTCTTTAGGCTCCCAGTGTATGCCTAATACCTTTGCTGATTCCTCTCCACTGTACATTAGAAAATCTGTTGTAGCTTGAGACTCGAGGTGAGCGATCTGTTTGCTGTTTGAAACCCATTTGCTGAGATCGAGTCCGGCAGCTGTCATTAAATGTGTTAATTCATCTCGTATGCGCATAAGCTCTGCTTCTGAATGTGCGCCCGTAAGTATATCGTTGACATAAAAATCTTCAAGTACTATCCTTGCCGCAGTGGGAAATTGTGTTTCATAATCCTTAGCAAGTTCTTCAAGTACACGTATTGACAAATACGGTGCGCAGGCGGTGCCGTAGGTTACCGTGCATAGTTGATAATGCTTCACACGCTGGTCTGGTTGATCTCTCCACACTATTCGTTGATAGTTTCGATTCTATTCGTTCACCCAAATTTGTCGAAATATTTTAACTATGTCCGCTGAGAACACATATTTGTGTAATCTGAAGCGAAGACAGACGGCGAATAAATTCCTTTGTATGCTAGGTCCAATATTTAGTTGACTGTTCAATGATATACCCGTTGTATCTTGGAAGGATCCATCGAACACCACTCGAAGCTTTCTTCCAAGCACCGGGTGGTGGGGCATGTAGAATACAGAACCTTTAGTAGATTTTAACTCGTTTGGCTGGAGCTCGCGCATATGTCCAAGACGAATGTACTCTTGCATAAAGCTTGTATACTGTTGCTTTAATGATTCATCCTTTTGCAAACGTCGTTCCACGGCAAAAACCTAGACAGTGCACCCTGCAATGTATCGGTGAATATTGGCATTTGTTGTTTGAATGGCAGCTGCACTATATATTGTCCGTCTGAATCGCGAGCATAAGTTTTGTGAAAGTGTTGTTCAACTATTTCACATTCCGCGTCAAGTTTTAACGGAACATTGACTTCTTCGATTTCCCAGAATTTCTTCAATGTCTCTTCTACATCTGGCGTAGTTAGAAGAGCACATGTTGTATTTGCTGGCGGAGATGCTGTGACCGAAGTAACGATCCAGCCAAAAACTTCTTGCTCCGAAACTCGAGACTTAATTTGAAGTATACTTTGACCACGCGTAGTTTCTGCACTGACTGATGAAATTCCAGAAACAGCAATGCGCGATGCAGAACGCGTGAGTCCAAGACGTTGTATACAACGCTCCGATGCATCCGCTGTCCAGCAGCACACGGCAAGTAACGAATACGCCTCGTGAATTACGCACCTCTACCATTACGCATATCTACCATAAAAGAGAGTGAATACTATTGTCACGTGTAAATGAACTTGAAAGTGAGACACTAGGCCTAGCGTTGTCGTTACATCTATCTTGAGCGGATGAAGCCGAAATAGTAGTAGTTACCGGCGACACTGTATGTAGAAGAGTGTGGTGTCTTCGGTTGCACTCCCTGCAGCTGAATCTTGATGAGCATTTCGAAGATATATGCCCCGACCTTAAGCAATTGAAGCATAGTTTTTTCTCTCTGATGAGTATGCAACGTTGTTCAACCGGTAGTGCCACGAAATCCGGACATTGATGTAGAGCGTGGTCAGCTAAGCTACACATGACGCAGTTGTGTACGTTCTCCTCCGACGATACTAGTGCAAATGTAGGCGCTGCATTCGATTTGACAGATGCTCTCGTACTATGTGTGTTAATGCGGCTCAGTTCGAGCTCTTCACAACGCGCATCCAAATATTTGAAAAAGTGCTCCAGCTTTGGGAACTTGCGCTCACGGCTCTCCTCAATCCACTTGCGACGAGATTCGAAATCCAATTTGCTGAGAATATTATGAATTATCCAACAATCCCTAGTTGTTTCATTGATTGAGTCAGCCCGCGTATTATTTCATTAGCGCCGTCCGACAGTCTGCGTAGAGCGCTGATATTCTCTGTAGTAGCTGATGGCAACCGCATAAACGTTTCGATCAATGAATTGACTATGTGCCGGGGTCTATCGAAACGTTCTTGTAGTCGTTCCCATGCTGTGGTATATGCCGAGTCAGTTATGAACATGTGTTTGAAAAGGTTTGCTGCCTCATCCTTTAAGAACGATTTAAGATAATGGAATTTTTAAGAATTTGTCAAATTCGTTTTCGAGTGAATCGTGCTTTCGAATAAATCTTTGAACGGCGGCCAGTCTTGGTACTGACCGGTAAACACTGGTATATGAATCTTTGGTAACTCCGTTTCCTTGAGCGCCAATGACTGATTGTCAAAGGCTTTCCTCTCTACATTATCTGCAACCTCTTCATCTTTCAGCAATGGGTACGGTTCGTCTGTCCCTAACAACCTAGTACGTCCAGCACGTGCTCTTAGCATTTTCACTTCATACTCGTTGAAGTCAAGCTCAGGGTCGACAAATTCTTCAAGACCTTCGAATGCGTACATACCCATGCAGTTATCAAAAAACTGTTGCCAAGTAAAGACGAACATCTTGTGCGGTGTAGTCTTCCGGTGGATTGGCTATGTAGTTTAGAATTCGTGTAATTGAGGCCTTTAATAAGCCTCGACTCCGTATTAATGTATTCATTTGTTGTGCCATGTTGTTGTTGTATGCTACGTTAAACCTGCGTTTTCAATACTGCAACTTCACAGAAACTGGTAAATTGCTACTCTAGCCAATGTCGCGTATAGTAGCCACTTGTGCATCTACAACACCAGAGCGATGCTTGTATGACCCTCTGCAATGTCGTAGCGAAGAATGAAATAATGAGTTGCAGGTCCCGGCAGACCGCGCGGCTGTGTCTTCTATGTGTCTTGGTGCAAATGCTTCCTCAGCCTCGATGCGTGTGGTAACCTCGTTTGCCTCTCCAACGTCAATGTGATGATTGTCTTGTCCTTAGAAATGTTGAAGCAGGCGATGAATAGAAGAATGCCGCGGCCGCGTGTTCGTATGTTTAGTACAGCATACCACACAAATAATATTTCGCAATTATATCTGCATTTATAAAAGCGATCCGGCTCGAAGGACCAATTCATATGTGAAGCATTAAATGTAGTTTTAGAAAAAGTAATTATTTATTTTTTGTGTATCTTTTACTATTTATAATACTTAATTTTTGCTCTCCTCTTTTAGTTTGTTCACCGTTGTACTTGCTTGTTAGTTATTCATGTAATAACCACAAGAAGCACGCGTTGCTGCACTCGTCCCGATCGGTTCTCTCGATCGGTTATGTTTAACCGTATCGGAATACTATTGATCGGAAACCCGTTAATAGTAATTGTATTTAATTGCTATGCAAATGTTACTCCACTCGTTCCTCGTATTCAGTAAGACACAAGTATAGTGAAATTTAAGTCTTAATTGCTGCATTTTGTTTATGATATGCTTTTTAAAGAGTATGGCGGTACTTCGTTTAGCTAGAATAACCACACTCTTCATGCTTCTGATCTTTTTTAAAATGAATAAGTTTTACATTCTGTTAAATAATAGCTTGCACTTTAACACTTTCCTAAACTGCTACCGATCTATTATCCGGTGTAGACAAATCTATCCATTTATCGGTCCGCCCTATACATATTGCACTGAATCTGACAGCAAACACAAAGAAATCTAATAATTCTGATTAATATTTTACTGAAATCGCAAAATACAAAAGTAAAACCATAATAACCTTAGCACGCCTGATATATAAAATAATTAAAAATAATTGATGAATAATGTGAAGCATCAAATGTAGTTTTAGAAAAAGTAATTATTTATTTTTTGTGTATCTCTTTACTATTTATAATACTTAATTTTTGCTCTCCTCTTTTGGTTTGTTCACCGCTGCACTTGCTTGTTAGTTATTTATGTAATAACCACAAGAAGCACGCGTTGCTGCACTCGTCCCGATCGGTTATGTTTAACTGTATCGGAATACTATTGATCGGTAACCCGTTAATAGTAATTGTATTTAATTGTTATGCAAATGTTACTTCACCCGTTCCTCAAAATCCCGGCCAGCCCTGAAACAGCGTTTCAGAAAGTAGGTAGAACTGCTATCTTCGTTATGGGTCGAGTTATTTCTCCTTTGACTGTGCGCAGTTTCACTGCGTGAATCAAACCGTCATCGCCGGGAAACGTCTCAATAATCCGTGCTGTGATCCATGCTGCGGGAGGGGCGTTGGAATCTTTGAGTAGAACCAACTGGTCGACTGAGACATTGCAGTGTTTCGATGTCCACTTTGGGCGTTGCTGCAAAGACGTCAGATATTCGCGATGCCATCGCTTCCAGAAGCACTGCTGCATATTTTGTATTGTTTGCCAATAGTCTAGGCGGCTGGCATCGACTTCACTTAGATCGCCTTCCGTTATCTTTGTATATGGACGCCCAATGAGAAAATGCGCCGGAGACACGTAACCAACCTCCGTGTCCGACGTGGCGAAGATATGTCGGGAGTTTATTATTGCCGCTACCTGAGCCAAAAGTGTATGCATCTGCTCGCACGTCAAGATCGTGTTGCCAATGACTCGCCGTAGATGTAGCTTTACCGACCGCACCGCTGATTCCCATTTGCCACCCCAATGCGGTGCTTGAGAGGGAATGTTGTTCCACTTTATGTCTTCTTGCGCGAGTAGTGTCATGATGACGTCATTGTGCGTCTGAGATACTAATAGGTTGTGCATTTCGTTCAATGTCTTAGCCGCTCCAACAAAGTTTCGTCCGTTGTCACTAAATATTTGTTTGCATTTTCCTCTTCGGGATGCAAATCGACGAAATGCTGCCAAGAAACCTTCCGTACTGAGGTCATTGGCCAGCTCCACCGATGATATTGGGTTTATGTTCGGAATGTGCATGCTTACATTTTTCTTCATCGTGCAGCCAATGAGGGCCGTTCCACCATAACTCGAATCTCAATAGACTGTGAGTAGATAACCCTCGCGAAGCACAATCGGGTGGATTTTCTTTGGAGGGTACATGACGCCACACACTGCGGGGTAACAGCTCTAAAATTCCGGATGTTCGGTTTGCAACGAACGTTTTCAGAGTAGAAGGCTGATGCGAAAGCCATGCCAGAACAACCGTTGAATCGCACCAGGCACTCATGATTATTTGCTTATGATGAAGTGAGTCGCTTATAGTTTTCATAAGACGCGAATCTAAAAGCGCGCCGCATAACTCAAGACGCGGCAAAGAAATCTGCTTCATCGGAGCCACACGAGTCTTTGCGGCCATAAGAGTGACCACTATGCGTCCAAATGCATCTATCGCTCTGCCGTATACTACCGCTGCGTAGGCCTTCGTAGAAGCATCCGAAAAGCCATGCAACTGTATCCTCTCCGGCGAATTGCACACATATCGGGGTAGTCTTAGCTGCTGCAACTGCTTGAGTTCATTTCGAAATTTAAGCCACTGTTCTGTGATGTGCCTGGGTAGTGCATCGTCCCAGTTCAGATTGTGTAACCATAACTCTTGGAAAATGATTTTGAATTGCACCACAATAGGTGCCAGTAAGCCCAGAGGATCATATATTCTAGATACGTCGGACAAGACTTGTCGCTTTGATACGGTTGGTTGATTCGTCAACGTCACATTGTATGATAATATGTCGTCTTTAGGCTCCCAGTGTATGCCTAATACCTTTGCTGATTCCTCTCCACTGTACATTAGAAAATCTGTTGTAGCTTGAGACTCGAGGTGAGCGATCTGTTTGCTGTTTGAAACCCATTTGCTGAGATCGAGTCCGGCAGCTGTCATTAAATGTGTTAATTCATCTCGTATGCGCATAAGCTCTGCTTCTGAATGTGCGCCCGTAAGTATATCGTTGACATAAAAATCTTCAAGTACTATCCTTGCCGCAGTGGGAAATTGTGTTTCATAATCCTTAGCAAGTTCTTCAAGTACACGTATTGACAAATACGGTGCGCAGGCGGTGCCGTAGGTTACCGTGCATAGTTGATAATGCTTCACACGCTGGTCTGGTTGATCTCTCCACACTATTCGTTGATAGTTTCGATTCTATTCGTTCACCCAAATTTGTCGAAATATTTTAACTATGTCCGCTGAGAACACATATTTGTGTAATCTGAAGCGAAGACAGACGGCGAATAAATTCCTTTGTATGCTAGGTCCAATATTTAGTTGACTGTTCAATGATATACCCGTTGTATCTTGGAAGGATCCATCGAACACCACTCGAAGCTTTCTTCCAAGCACCGGGTGGTGGGGCATGTAGAATACAGAACCTTTAGTAGATTTTAACTCGTTTGGCTGGAGCTCGCGCATATGTCCAAGACGAATGTACTCTTGCATAAAGCTTGTATACTGTTGCTTTAATGATTCATCCTTTTGCAAACGTCGTTCCACGGCAAAAACCTAGACAGTGCACCCTGCAATGTATCGGTGAATATTGGCATTTGTTGTTTGAATGGCAGCTGCACTATATATTGTCCGTCTGAATCGCGAGCATAAGTTTTGTGAAAGTGTTGTTCAACTATTTCACATTCCGCGTCAAGTTTTAACGGAACATTGACTTCTTCGATTTCCCAGAATTTCTTCAATGTCTCTTCTACATCTGGCGTAGTTAGAAGAGCACATGTTGTATTTGCTGGCGGAGATGCTGTGACCGAAGTAACGATCCAGCCAAAAACTTCTTGCTCCGAAACTCGAGACTTAATTTGAAGTATACTTTGACCACGCGTAGTTTCTGCACTGACTGATGAAATTCCAGAAACAGCAATGCGCGATGCAGAACGCGTGAGTCCAAGACGTTGTATACAACGCTCCGATGCATCCGCTGTCCAGCAGCACACGGCAAGTAACGAATACGCCTCGTGAATTACGCACCTCTACCATTACGCATATCTACCATAAAAGAGAGTGAATACTATTGTCACGTGTAAATGAACTTGAAAGTGAGACACTAGGCCTAGCGTTGTCGTTACATCTATCTTGAGCGGATGAAGCCGAAATAGTAGTAGTTACCGGCGACACTGTATGTAGAAGAGTGTGGTGTCTTCGGTTGCACTCCCTGCAGCTGAATCTTGATGAGCATTTCGAAGATATATGCCCCGACCTTAAGCAATTGAAGCATAGTTTTTTCTCTCTGATGAGTATGCAACGTAGTTCAACCGGTAGTGCCACGAAATCCGGACATTGATGTAGAGCGTGGTCAGCTAAGCTACACATGACGCAGTTGTGTACGTTCTCCTCCGACGATACTAGTGCAAATGTAGGCGCTGCATTCGATTTGACAGATGCTCTCGTACTATGTGTGTTAATGCGGCTCAGTTCGAGCTCTTCACAACGCGCATCCAAATATTTGAAAAAGTGCTCCAGCTTTGGGAACTTGCGCTCACGGCTCTCCTCAATCCACTTGCGACGAGATTCGAAATCCAATTTGCTGAGAATATTATGAATTATCCAACAATCCCTAGTTGTTTCATTGATTGAGTCAGCCCGCGTATTATTTCATTAGCGCCGTCCGACAGTCTGCGTAGAGCGCTGATATTCTCTGTAGTAGCTGATGGCAACCGCATAAACGTTTCGATCAATGAATTGACTATGTGCCGGGGTCTATCGAAACGTTCTTGTAGTCGTTCCCATGCTGTGGTATATGCCGAGTCAGTTATGAACATGTGTTTGAAAAGGTTTGCTGCCTCATCCTTTAAGAACGATTTAAGATAATGGAATTTTTAAGAATTTGTCAAATTCGTTTTCGAGTGAATCGTGCTTTCGAATAAATCTTTGAACGGCGGCCAGTCTTGGTACTGACCGGTAAACACTGGTATATGAATCTTTGGTAACTCCGTTTCCTTGAGCGCCAATGACTGATTGTCAAAGGCTTTCCTCTCTACATTATCTGCAACCTCTTCATCTTTCAGCAATGGGTACGGTTCGTCTGTCCCTAACAACCTAGTAAGTCCAGCACGTGCTCTTAGCATTTTCACTTCATACTCGTTGAAGTCAAGCTCAGGGTCGACAAATTCTTCAAGACCTTCGAATGCGTACATACCCATGCAGTTATCAAAAAACTGTTGCCAAGTAAAGACGAACATCTTGTGCGGTGTAGTCTTCCGGTGGATTGGCTATGTAGTTTAGAATTCGTGTAATTGAGGCCTTTAATAAGCCTCGACTCCGTATTAATGTATTCATTTGTTGTGCCATGTTGTTGTTGTATGCTACGTTAAACCTGCGTTTTCAATACTGCAACTTCACAGAAACTGGTAAATTGCTACTCTAGCCAATGTCGCGTATAGTAGCCACTTGTGCATCTACAACACCAGAGCGATGCTTGTATGACACTCTGCAATGTCGTAGCGAAGAATGAAATAATGAGTTGCAGGTCCCGGCAGACCGCGCGGCTGTGTCTTCTATGTGTCTTGGTGCAAATGCTTCCTCAGCCTCGATGCGTGTGGTAACCTCGTTTGCCTCTCCAACGTCAATGTGATGATTGTCTTGTCCTTAGAAATGTTGAAGCAGGCGATGAATAGAAGAATGCCGCGGCCGCGTGTTCGTATGTTTAGTACAGCATACCACACAAATAATATTTCGCAATTATATCTGCATTTATAAAAGCGATCCGGCTCGAAGGACCAATTCATTTGTGAAGCATTAAATGTAGTTTTAGAAAAAGTAATTATTTATTTTTTGTGTATCTTTTACTATTTATAATACTTAATTTTTGCTCTCCTCTTTTAGTTTGTTCACCGTTGTACTTGCTTGTTAGTTATTCATGTAATAACCACAAGAAGCACGCGTTGCTGCACTCGTCCCGATCGGTTCTCTCGATCGGTTATGTTTAACCGTATCGGAATACTATTGATCGGAAACCCGTTAATAGTAATTGTATTTAATTGCTATGCAAATGTTACTCCACTCGTTCCTCGTATTCAGTAAGACACAAGTATAGTGAAATTTAAGTCTTAATTGCTGCATTTTGTTTATGATATGCTTTTTAAAGAGTATGGCGGTACTTCGTTTAGCTAGAATAACCACACTCTTCATGCTTCTGATCTTTTTTAAAATGAATAAGTTTTACATTCTGTTAAATAATAGCTTGCACTTTAACACTTTCCTAAACTGCTACCGATCTATTATCCGGTGTAGACAAATCTATCCATTTATCGGTCCGCCCTACACATATTGCACTGAATCTGACAGCAAACACAAAGAAATCTAATAATTCTGATTAATATTTTACTGAAATCGCAAAATACAAAAGTAAAACCATAATAACCTTAGCACGCCTGATATATAAAATAATTAAAAATAATTGATGAATAATGTGAAGCATCAAATGTAGTTTTAGAAAAAGTAATTATTTATTTTTTGTGTATCTCTTTACTATTTATAATACTTAATTTTTGCTCTCCTCTTTTGGTTTGTTCACCGCTGCACTTGCTTGTTAGTTATTTATGTAATAACCACAAGAAGCACGCGTTGCTGCACTCGTCCCGATCGGTTATGTTTAACTGTATCGGAATACTATTGATCGGTAACCCGTTAATAGTAATTGTATTTAATTGTTATGCAAATGTTACTTCACCCGTTCCTCAAAATCCCGGCCAGCCCTGAAACAGCGTTTCAGAAAGTAGGTAGAACTGCTATCTTTGTTATGGGTCGAGTTATTTCTCCTTTGACTGTGCGCAGTTTCACTGCGTGAATCAAACCGTCATCGCCGGGAAACGTCTCAATAATCCGTGCTGTGATCCATGCTGCGGGAGGGGCGTTGGAATCTTTGAGTAGAACCAACTGGTCGACTGAGACATTGCAGTGTTTCGATGTCCACTTTGGGCGTTGCTGCAAAGACGTCAGATATTCGCGATGCCATCGCTTCCAGAAGCACTGCTGCATATTTTGTATTGTTTGCCAATAGTCTAGGCGGCTGGCATCGACTTCACTTAGATCGCCTTCCGTTATCTTTGTATATGGACGCCCAATGAGAAAATGCGCCGGAGACACGTAACCAACCTCCGTGTCCGACGTGGCGAAGATATGTCGGGAGTTTATTATTGCCGCTACCTGAGCCAAAAGTGTATGCATCTGCTCGCACGTCAAGATCGTGTTGCCAATGACTCGCCGTAGATGTAGCTTTACCGACCGCACCGCTGATTCCCATTTGCCACCCCAATGCGGTGCTTGAGAGGGAATGTTGTTCCACTTTATGTCTTCTTGCGCGAGTAGTGTCATGATGACGTCATTGTGCGTCTGAGATACTAATAGGTTGTGCATTTCGTTCAATGTCTTAGCCGCTCCAACAAAGTTTCGTCCGTTGTCACTAAATATTTGTTTGCATTTTCCTCTTCGGGATGCAAATCGACGAAATGCTGCCAAGAAACCTTCCGTACTGAGGTCATTGGCCAGCTCCACCGATGATATTGGGTTTATGTTCGGAATGTGCATGCTTACATTTTTCTTCATCGTGCAGCCAATGAGGGCCGTTCCACCATAACTCGAATCTCAATAGACTGTGAGTAGATAACCCTCGCGAAGCACAATCGGGTGGATTTTCTTTGGAGGGTACATGACGCCACACACTGCGGGGTAACAGCTCTAAAATTCCGGATGTTCGGTTTGCAACGAACGTTTTCAGAGTAGAAGGCTGATGCGAAAGCCATGCCAGAACAACCGTTGAATCGCACCAGGCACTCATGATTATTTGCTTATGATGAAGTGAGTCGCTTATAGTTTTCATAAGACGCGAATCTAAAAGCGCGCCGCATAACTCAAGACGCGGCAAAGAAATCTGCTTCATCGGAGCCACACGAGTCTTTGCGGCCATAAGAGTGACCACTATGCGTCCAAATGCATCTATCGCTCTGCCGTATACTACCGCTGCGTAGGCCTTCGTAGAAGCATCCGAAAAGCCATGCAACTGTATCCTCTCCGGCGAATTGCACACATATCGGGGTAGTCTTAGCTGCTGCAACTGCTTGAGTTCATTTCGAAATTTAAGCCACTGTTCTGTGATGTGCCTGGGTAGTGCATCGTCCCAGTTCAGATTGTGTAACCATAACTCTTGGAAAATGATTTTGAATTGCACCACAATAGGTGCCAGTAAGCCCAGAGGATCATATATTCTAGATACGTCGGACAAGACTTGTCGCTTTGATACGGTTGGTTGATTCGTCAACGTCACATTGTATGATAATATGTCGTCTTTAGGCTCCCAGTGTATGCCTAATACCTTTGCTGATTCCTCTCCACTGTACATTAGAAAATCTGTTGTAGCTTGAGACTCGAGGTGAGCGATCTGTTTGCTGTTTGAAACCCATTTGCTGAGATCGAGTCCGGCAGCTGTCATTAAATGTGTTAATTCATCTCGTATGCGCATAAGCTCTGCTTCTGAATGTGCGCCCGTAAGTATATCGTTGACATAAAAATCTTCAAGTACTATCCTTGCCGCAGTGGGAAATTGTGTTTCATAATCCTTAGCAAGTTCTTCAAGTACACGTATTGACAAATACGGTGCGCAGGCGGTGCCGTAGGTTACCGTGCATAGTTGATAATGCTTCACACGCTGGTCTGGTTGATCTCTCCACACTATTCGTTGATAGTTTCGATTCTATTCGTTCACCCAAATTTGTCGAAATATTTTAACTATGTCCGCTGAGAACACATATTTGTGTAATCTGAAGCGAAGACAGACGGCGAATAAATTCCTTTGTATGCTAGGTCCAATATTTAGTTGACTGTTCAATGATATACCCGTTGTATCTTGGAAGGATCCATCGAACACCACTCGAAGCTTTCTTCCAAGCACCGGGTGGTGGGGCATGTAGAAAACAGAACCTTTAGTAGATTTTAACTCGTTTGGCTGGAGCTCGCGCATATGTCCAAGACGAATGTACTCTTGCATAAAGCTTGTATACTGTTGCTTTAATGATTCATCCTTTTGCAAACGTCGTTCCACGGCAAAAACCTAGACAGTGCACCCTGCAATGTATCGGTGAATATTGGCATTTGTTGTTTGAATGGCAGCTGCACTATATATTGTCCGTCTGAATCGCGAGCATAAGTTTTCTGAAAGTGTTGTTCAACTATTTCACATTCCGCGTCAAGTTTTAACGGAACATTGACTTCTTCGATTTCCCAGAATTTCTTCAATGTCTCTTCTACATCTGGCGTAGTTAGAAGAGCACATGTTGTATTTGCTGGCGGAGATGCTGTGACCGAAGTAACGATCCAGCCAAAAACTTCTTGCTCCGAAACTCGAGACTTAATTTGAAGTATACTTTGACCACGCGTAGTTTCTGCACTGACTGATGAAATTCCAGAAACAGCAATGCGCGATGCAGAACGCGTGAGTCCAAGACGTTGTATACAACGCTCCGATGCATCCGCTGTCCAGCAGCACACGGCAAGTAACGAATACGCCTCGTGAATTACGCACCTCTACCATTACGCATATCTACCATAAAAGAGAGTGAATACTATTGTCACGTGTAAATGAACTTGAAAGTGAGACACTAGGCCTAGCGTTGTCGTTACATCTATCTTGAGCGGATGAAGCCGAAATAGTAGTAGTTACCGGCGACACTGTATGTAGAAGAGTGTGGTGTCTTCGGTTGCACTCCCTGCAGCTGAATCTTGATGAGCATTTCGAAGATATATGCCCCGACCTTAAGCAATTGAAGCATAGTTTTTTCTCTCTGATGAGTATGCAACGTTGTTCAACCGGTAGTGCCACGAAATCCGGACATTGATGTAGAGCGTGGTCAGCTAAGCTACACATGACGCAGTTGTGTACGTTCTCCTCCGACGATACTAGTGCAAATGTAGGCGCTGCATTCGATTTGACAGATGCTCTCGTACTATGTGTGTTAATGCGGCTCAGTTCGAGCTCTTCACAACGCGCATCCAAATATTTGAAAAAGTGCTCCAGCTTTGGGAACTTGCGCTCACGGCTCTCCTCAATCCACTTGCGACGAGATTCGAAATCCAATTTGCTGAGAATATTATGAATTATCCAACAATCCCTAGTTGTTTCATTGATTGAGTCAGCCCGCGTATTATTTCATTAGCGCCGTCCGACAGTCTGCGTAGAGCGCTGATATTCTCTGTAGTAGCTGATGGCAACCGCATAAACGTTTCGATCAATGAATTAACTATGTGCCGGGGTCTATCGAAACGTTCTTGTAGTCGTTCCCATGCTGTGGTATATGCCGAGTCAGTTATGAACATGTGTTTGAAAAGGTTTGCTGCCTCATCCTTTAAGAACGATTTAAGATAATGGAATTTTTGAGAATTTGTCAAATTCGTTTTCGAGTGAATCGTGCTTTCGAATAAATCTTTGAACGGCGGCCAGTCTTGGTACTGACCGGTAAACACTGGTATATGAATCTTTGGTAACTCCGTTTCCTTGAGCGTCAATGACTGATTGTCAAAGGCTTTCCTCTCTACATTATCTGCAACCTCTTCATCTTTCAGCAATGGGTACGGTTCGTCTGTCCCTAACAACCTAGTAAGTCCAGCACGTGCTCTTAGCATTTTCACTTCATACTCGTTGAAGTCAAGCTCAGGGTCGACCAATTCTTCAAGACCTTCGAATGCGTACATACCCATGCAGTTATCAAAAAACTGTTGCCAAGTAAAGACGAACATCTTGTGCGGTGTAGTCTTCCGGTGGATTGGCTATGTAGTTTAGAATTCGTGTAATTGAGGCCTTTAATAAGCCTCGACTCCGTATTAATGTATTCATTTGTTGTGCCATGTTGTTGTTGTATGCTACGTTAAACCTGCGTTTTCAATACTGCAACTTCACAGAAACTGGTAAATTGCTACTCTAGCCAATGTCGCGTATAGTAGCCACTTGTGCATCTACAACACCAGAGCGATGCTTGTATGACCCTCTGCAATGTCGTAGCGAAGAATGAAATAATGAGTTGCAGGTCCCGGCAGACCGCGCGGCTGTGTCTTCTATGTGTCTTGGTGCAAATGCTTCCTCAGCCTCGATGCGTGTGGTAACCTCGTTTGCCTCTCCAACGTCAATGTGATGATTGTCTTGTCCTTAGAAATGTTGAAGCAGGCGATGAATAGAAGAATGCCGCGGCCGCGTGTTCGTATGTTTAGTACAGCATACCACACAAATAATATTTCGCAATTATATCTGCATTTATAAAAGCGATCCGGCTCGAAGGACCAATTCATATGTGAAGCATTAAATGTAGTTTTAGAAAAAGTAATTATTTATTTTTTGTGTATCTTTTACTATTTATAATACTTAATTTTTGCTCTCCTCTTTTAGTTTGTTCACCGTTGTACTTGCTTGTTAGTTATTCATGTAATAACCACAAGAAGCACGCGTTGCTGCACTCGTCCCGATCGGTTCTCTCGATCGGTTATGTTTAACCGTATCGGAATACTATTGATCGGAAACCCGTTAATAGTAATTGTATTTAATTGCTATGCAAATGTTACTCCACTCGTTCCTCGTATTCAGTAAGACACAAGTATAGTGAAATTTAAGTCTTAATTGCTGCATTTTGTTTATGATATGCTTTTTAAAGAGTATGGCGGAACTTCGTTTAGCTAGAATAACCACACTCTTCATGCTTCTGATCTTTTTTAAAATGAATAAGTTTTACATTCTGTTAAATAATAGCTTGCACTTTAACACTTTCCTAAACTGCTACCGATCTATTATCCGGTGTAGACAAATCTATCCATTTATCGGTCCGCCCTATACATATTGCACTGAATCTGACAGCAAACACAAAGAAATCTAATAATTCTGATTAATATTTTACTGAAATCGCAAAATACAAAAGTAAAAACATAATAACGTTAGCACGCCTGATATATAAAATAATTAAAAATAATAAACAAAAAAAAATATGTGTCTTTTTTTTCCGCAGCACAACAAATAAAAACAAGTAAGGAAATTTCAGTCGGGCGTAACCGACTGTAAGAGGCCCTGTACCAGTGCAGGTCGTCTAACAAACACATTAAATGTTTCCCGAGCTTGTGACCAAACACATGACCACTTCTCACAGCGCGAATATGAATGAAAAGAAAAGGGGGGTCGTTCAAATTCAATTGCTTATAAAATCGTCATTTATTATCCGATTTTGATGAACTCTTTAGATTTTGGCTAAGAGAGGCGTTATCTTTATATTGGTGCACCGTTACCGTTTCCGAGATCCTTTCGTTCATACAGACGGACGGACGGACAGACGGACATGTCTATATCGACTCCTCTATCGCTCCTGACCATAATGGGGGTAACTTTGGGGGGTCTCCGATTATTATTTCTACCTGTTACATACATTTGCACAAACCCAATAGGCTCTTGTACCTTCGGTACAGGGCCTAATAAAGTTTCGTAGCACAAAAAATACGTAATACAGTTTTTAAATACCGGAAAAAGAGAAAAAACGTTTGATAAGCTTTGATTTGATATGTACTTAAGAACTATATACAATGTTGTAGGATGGTCGTTCGTTGCATACGTTATTTGTTATAATATCTTTGAACGGTTTGCAAAAAAGTGAGTACAGTTCAAATTATATTTTCACTTTATATGCATTTTTTACATAACAGCAAAGAACCAAGACGTGAAGGGAACCAATATATAATTGGAGATAACTATAACTTATCTGAACCATCTTTGTACTGGTAACATATACAATTATTCGACATAAACAAGCTGTGCTGAAACACTTATAGTAAAATACTCAAATTAAACTGGGACAGCATTATTCGAGTTTGTCTCAAAATGATCGATGAATCGTATTTGTTCCAATTATGCCAATTTCTTGGAGTACTGCTAATGGTTTTGGTATACGTTTATCATTATATCAACAGCTTATATTTAAAGTAAGAAATTTCGATCTATTTATGCATATTTTATTTAAATTAAACGACTTTCTAAAGCCAACCGACTATTGGACCAATAAATTGCGACGACACTGTGAATGACATTCCAAACAAGAGGAAGAGGAAAAGGAAGAAGATAAATTAGGTTTCGGGCACCTGTGCTATTATTGTAGCACATGAATGTCGTGTCATACACATCTTAAAGCTTTACAACTCCAAATTAACAATAAAATAAAAAAAAAATTATCACGGACGTACAACTGGCTGTTTTCTCCACTATTTTGGGCGTATTTTTATTTGTACTGATTGTGGCCTACCACTTTTTAAATGCCGGAAAGTAAGTTAACAATATTAAACATTAAAACGCCACTTTAATTCATGCTCGCTTTATTTCTTTCAGAATAAGCCACAAATCCAAATGAAATTCACAACACAACTAATGCAATATATCTACTACAATCTAAGTTCGATTCTATTTAATAAATTCAATATTTAACATTTAAATTATGCCAATTATTACCACTTCATGAGGTCTGCCAGTGCTTCTTTCAGATCTTGCATGCCCAGTGTATTGCCGGATCTTGAAGTATTGAAAACGCGCTCCTTGTGATGACAAAATGAATATGTTTTAATGTGTGGCAACAGTTCTATTTCAACGCTCTCATCTTCAATATCCATAGACGACTGCACCGCATTCTCCGGCCGATTTGCTTTGTGTTGTGGTTCAAGGTGTTTATTCTTTCCTCATTTTGTAGATTTGCTTTGATCGAAGCGATAATTTGCCGGAAATTTATGTTCTTGTATACGTACAATGGTGCACTTCTGCAGTCTAGAATTTTTATTTTGCACATTTCAAGATAGCCAGCGAACATCTGCTCGGTCCCATGCGCTAACTTAGCTGCAAAATATAAATCATGCTGCTCTAGCAAGTATATGTCTAGAAGAAGCGGCTTCTGTATGAACGTTTACATTGCGCACAAAAAAAGTCGAAGACAGACGTGAAGGGGGAGTTGCAGCTTGGCTGATTGCAAAAAATGTTGTTGGAGTCGTTCACAAGCATTCTTTGAAAGTATATTGCTTTCATCCTCATGCACAATGAATGATTCCAAGTTTCTTGTGCACTTTAACAGTTGATAGTTCCCCTGTTTTACTACCTCATCATCTGGAGCTCTATAACCATCTGGAATTTGCTTCAAAGCTATAGAGGCCTGTTCAATGGCCATTTATAGTTTAAAGTCGCTTAAGAGTTGTCAAAGATTTTGCGTTTTTTTATGGTGACCTGACATCCCTGAAATTATTAAGGGGTTCTGCGTTCAACATAGCTTAACAAAAGCCACCAGTGAAAAGAAAAGACAGTCGAGACAGCTTAAAAAATTACACGCGCGTGTCGATCCAGAAACTTCAATTCGAAAAAAAACAGATCTTGGAATCCATATGGCGTTGCAAATTAAAGCAATTTCAAGATATAATTCCTTGTATGACTACATCTAAATGAACATTACGCTTCCAATCGAAAGTTTTTTCAGAAAAAATAAACCCTGTGCTTTGCTGGATGTAACATTCTACTCAATTTTTATTCACTCCATTGATTTGTTAGGATTACCAAATAAAAGCAACAAATAAACATTAAAACTCTAAAATACGAATGTAGTGAAATGTTGAGTGCCGCGACAATTCGTTTTATGGATTTATTGGCTTCATATGTAGATGCACTTGCCCTATTAGGGACTAAGTAGCATTGAAGTTTTGTTTTCCATCGTTTAATGGTGCTTGTAGTTTTTGTGGAGCCTCAATTTGCCATAGTTGATTATGTAGAAGAAAGTCATGCTGGCCACGGTCAGCTGGACAAATGGAGCAATGCCAGCACGCTTGGGGAACACATACTTGTGCTGCCAGCGCCACCAGGCACGCGAAATAACTCCAATAAGTGCTTGTGGCGACTTCTTACGACGAGCTAACCAAGAGCCTATTTCGCTTAATTTAACCTGTCCAAATGGAATATCAGCTGCAAAAGAACAGAAACTCATAGGTAAGAAATGTTTCTACAGGGGCGGAGAGAATTGATTGGCAAACCAGCTAACATTACGTTATTTGCAATTGTTCCTTACCTTTGCCGTAGTAGCGTGCGGGATCGTAAGGTCCGTGCACTTTGGGATTGTACTCAGCTGGATAATCGCCGAAAGCCATTTTGCTGCAGTAACAATATTTATTGAATCGTAACAATTTTATTATTTTGCTGCGAAAATGAAAAACTGCATACCTTGATGATTGATGGCGGACTTTGCAACACTACTGGATACAACCGGGTATGTCAATTAACAATTACAATTTTTTCTCAAGTGCTACTGAGTCTCAAAAAGCAAATATTTTGTTTGTTTTTGATAATTTTCATTTTAAAAAAGATCAGTCAACCGGTAACTATATTTTAGTGCTTGCATGAATAGTGTCTTCACGCTTGTGGTATACATCGAAGTATCAAGACGATCGAAAAAAAATGTATGCATCCCCATATAATCTGTCAACTTCATTTTAACCCCTTGGGATTAAATTTTCAAAATCAGGGAAAGTATTTAACTATGATTTGTTAAGTACAAATCGAATTTCAATATGATCACGTGATCATTGACCCCGCTGAATTCGTTTCATGAACCATGCATCAGACTTGGCGAAAGACCCCATGTGCTACTAGTTAGTTTCGGTTTGATCGTGCACCGTAACCCCAAACCCTCGCACGGGGCGCGCATCAATCGAGCAGTGCCGTCTAGCCAAGCTTTTGAACGTCTATAGTAAATTTACTATACAGTCGTTAAACGTGCGGATGAAGAAGAGGAAGCGTTTGAGTTTTCGTGCTTGATACTCGCGGGAGTTACCAGTTACCCGTGTCCAAAGTGGTGGGAGGCAACGAATATATTCTCTTATAGTTTTATTGATTGATGGCGGCACTGTACTTCTTCGCTTATCGTTCCCAGCAAATGCAAAAATGCGTCTTTTCCATTTAGTCGTATAACAAAGAGTGCTGAAAGCTTTATTTACAAAAAGAATGTATGCCTAAAACTAATGTGTATTATTGTAATGTTCTGCGCTTTTGATCCCGTTACTGAGAGCGAGAGAGCGAAAGTGCGAGAGTATATCCATAGTTGCATAGTTGGCCAGTGGCTGAGTGCGACGGGGGTACAGAGACGAGGCAGGGTGCTCTATGGTAACTCCTCCCCCCCGGTCCGAAGCGACGGCCATAGTGAAGGTATTGACGGCGCGTAGATTGGTAGGTAGTGATCCGGTTGCATATGGACGATGTGTTGTGTACGTCGGCATAGCCATAAGCTGCAAGGATGCTTTCGTTCTATTCTGTTCTGTTTTTTATCGGATGTAGTAAATAAAATTGGTCATCTCAATTGCCTCCAGATGTAATTTTTCGAGAATCAAGATCTTGATGGTGATGTTCTTTGTTAGACTCCGTTGTGGGGGTAGGATTAACTTCAGTTGCTCGATGGTTGTTTCTATTGAGTTCTCGTAGTTAATCGCATTGATGCGCAGTGTGTGATTTGCATATCGAATAATGGCCGAACCGCTAATGGAAAAGTCGTCGCCATTATCCTGCTGGACCCTTATGTTCCTGTCATTGAAGACAAAGATGTGCCCTCTTTCAGCTTCAAATATGCTGGTGATGGGGCCCGTCTTGGACATCGCAAGCCCCTTTGTTTCCGTGTAGTAGGTGTTCTATGCACGTGTTGTTTGCGGGTGTCTCCAAATAGTAGTCATTGTCGCAGATGAAAACGTCGTCGACTTTAGGGCACTTATGTGTTAGGTGATATATCTTATTGTTAGTATTATAGGCTATATAGTTAGGGGTTATGACAAACAAAGTTTTGTTTATTGGTAGGGGAACTAATCTAACAATTTTTATAATTTGTTTCCTTAAAAATTGGAATTTCGATATTGAAAATAATGTTTTGCTTATAGCTTAAAAGATTATACAGGTGTTGTTCTGTTCTTATTTCTATGTTTTTGTGATTCCAATATTGTTTTAATTTTATCTAACTCCTGTTCGTTTAGTATAAATCTTGGGATTACATTTAATTTAACCAGTAACATGTTTTCTGTGATATCATTTATGTGGTTTAGGAGTAATTCTATATTATAGTTAATTCTATTTGTGTACTGTAGTTTCTTTAATAATTCATCTTGTGAATTTATTTGTTTGTAAATTTCAGTCATTTTGTGAAGTTTCAAAGAATTTACTGATTAATGCTTGTTCATTATTAATATGGTTGGTTACGTTTTCAAATCGTATCAGAATTTCATTGTTAAAAGCGTCCTGTATTTCTTGTTTATTAGCGACAATATTAGAATCTATTTTAAGCTTATTTATTTCTTTTTCAATATCCTGTGCATTATTCGCGTCTATATTTCCGGTAACAACTTTTACGAGGCTACCAATTCCATTGAATAAGCCTCGTCTATTTCTTTTTAAGAATTGTTTTCCTTATTTTTGATTTATGCACTTTTGGTTCCTAGTTGTAATTAATGTTGTATTTTGAGTCTCGTGTATTATTCGTGTATTTTCCTTCCTAAGGATTGAAATGATAGGCTCTAACATTATCGGGTCTGTTCTTGTCTCATTTAGCTTTGCAGTCCTTTGAGTAATGTCGTTTTCTAATTGATCTTTTACTTTAGGATATAATGTTTCACGAAATTGGTTTAGCTGGGTTAAATAATCGTGCTTCGTTGGTGAAGTTACACTTAATTATTAGTTAATTTAGTTGCGGAGTGTATTGCGTTATTGTAAGTAATTATGTCTCAGTCATTAGTTCATCATGTTCACTATTCAACTTCTGTTGTTTTCGAGTGTCGAGTATTATTCTGTAAATTTCCGTTAAAGTGGAATGAAGTCTTTCTACAGGAGAATTGCTCGAAGATTGTTGGAATGAGGTTATGTGTAATTCGATGTTGAATTGTACGGCAAAATTTGGTAAACATATCGCTGGAGAATTCTGCCCCTGGTCGTAGATCAGTTTTTTAGGTATACCGAATATACTGAAGAAGTGTTTTAATGATTTGATAACATTAATGGAATTCCTATTGATAATTGGGTAAGCGGCAGCAAATTTTGAAAATTTGTCAATGATAGTTAGATTATAGTTACCATTGATAGTATAGATATCGATATGTACTATATCTAAGGGTTTTGTGGGTATTTCCGGAATTTGGAATGCGATTTTTTGTGGTTGTCTGTCGTATTTTAACTTAAGGCAGGTTTCGCAATTCTTGATTATTTGAGAGATTTTGTCCTTCATGTTTGGAAAGAAATGTTGGCGTTTAATATGCAAAAGCGTTATCGATGCCTCTATGATTGTTATTAATGTGATAGTTGGGCTTTACTTTAATTTCAGGGAGGAAAAATAAGCATCTCACTAAATGGAATGTGTTGCTATTTGAGAAATAAGTTTCATAAACTTTTTCTATTAGTTCGAAAATGTGGTCGGGGCAAAAATTGCGCATGTCTTGTTCGGCTTTAATGACTGCTTGAGTATGTTTGCAACATCGTTAAACTCAAACAAGGGCCTACAGTATTCTTTCCTCAGTTTATTTTTAAATGGGGTTAGTGTAGTGCAGCCAGTGTTGGGGTCGATTTTGAAAACGAGTTGAATGTTAAATTCATTGAGTGGTTTAGTTGACTGGAAATTTGTTTTAGGTGTAATGAGTGCTTCATTGTGGTTAAGGGTAGTATCCGTCCGACTGAGGGCGTCGGCAATTACATTCTGCGAGCCTTTCCTATGAATGACCTCGAAGTCGTAATCTAACAATTGCAGCCTCCATCGAATGATTTTTGAATTGGGTTGTTTAAAGTTCATAAGCCAAGTCAATGGTTTATGATCGGTAATTATTGTGAATTTTTTTCCGAAGACATAGGGTCTGAAGTACTGAATTGCCCATATTATAGCTAACATCTCCTTTTCAATAGTGGAGTAGTTAGCTTCGGTGTCTGACAAAGTTCTGCTTGCAAAACAGACTGGTCTATCATTTGCAACAGTCCCTTGCGACAAAACAGCTCCTAAGGCGAAGTTACTCGCGTCGGTGGTTAATATGAAAGGTTTGGAAAAGTCTGGGTATTGGAGGATTGGGTCATTGGAGAGAAGTGTTTTGCAAAATTCAAATGTCTCTCGGAATTCGTTATCGACTATGACTACTTTGTTGCCCTTTAGTTGTCTAGTCATAGGTTGGGTGATTCGGGCAAAATCCTTAATGAATTTCCTGTAGTAGCCCAGTAGGCCAAGGAAAGACTTGATTGCTTTTTTGTTTGTAGGGCAAGGGAAGTTCTTGATGGCGGCTATTTTGTTGGGGTTTGGCTTTACGCCCTCTTGTGTCACTATATGACCTAGAAATTCAGTTTCTTTTCTAAGAAAGTCAGATTTTGTTAGTTGGATTCTGAAATTTGCTTTTCTAAGTCGTTGAAAGACACTCTTTAGGTGTGTAAGGTGTTCTTGGAGGGAGGTAGAAAAAATTATTATATCGTCCAAGTATACTAGACAGATATTCCCAACCAAATCGCCCAAAACGCTGTCCATTACCCTTTGGAAAGTAGCAGGAGCATTCTTCAACCCAAAAGGCATTCTGATGAACTCATAGTGGCCGCCTTCCACTGTGAATGCAGTTTTGGCTGTGTCATCAGGGCTCATCTGAATCTGGTGGAAGCCACTTGCAAGATCTAAGTGTGGAAAAATATCTAGCTCTGCCTATGCGGTCTAGGATGTCATTAATGTTTGGTATGGGATATTTGTCAGAGACAGTTTTCTCGTTAAGTTTCCTATAATCTATGACAAGTCGCCATTTCTGTTCTCCGGTGGGAATGCTTTTTTTGGGAACGACCCAAACAGGTGCGCTCCATGGTGAATAACTAGATTTGATGATGTCTTGTTTTAACATGGAGTCTATCTGTTTCTTAACTTCTTCCTTATGAATAAAGGGATATCTATAGGATTTAACGTGTAGGGGGATGTTATCAATGGTTGGAATTGAATGTGTAATTCTGTTTGTGAAGCTGAGGGGTTCGTCTTTGTTATAGAATATGTCGAGATATTTTTTACATAATGAGATTAATCCTTGTTTCTCTTCAGGATTTAAGTGTTCTAGGTTAAGTTCTACCAGCGGATTTAGGGAGTCTTGTGACTGGGGAAGGTCGGAAGAAATGTTAAAAAGCTCTATATAATTGGTTTGAGAGAAGGGTGTACCTTCAATAGGGTCTTCGAGGTAAAGGAGTTGGTCTGAGTCGCGGAAGTTTGTTACTTCGAAATTTGTTATATTATTTTTTGTATTGTAAAGGCCGCCCGATATGATTAATTCGTCGTTAATGCTAATCGTATTGAATAGGTGCTCTCCCTTGTTTGTTCCGTACTGGCAACGGCACTACAGTTTTTGTATGAGCTGAGATATTGTATATATTTGAGGTTCGGTTGTTATAATTTGCGATGGGTAGGGTAGTGTTTAAGAGTTTTAATTGTAAGTTAGGTAGGTCTATTTTAGCTTTTAGGTGTGCAAGCAAGTCCATACCCAGTAGCCCATCGAAAAAGGAATGGAATTTGAATGGTAACAAGGTCATGCTACCAGAGGTTTTGAATATTGGGGGGAATGGAAAGCTTATTTTTTGTTTGATTATGAATTTGTTTAATGCCGTTTTAAGTGTTATGGGGATTTCCATACTAACACAATTAGTTATATCGACGAATTTGGGGTCGATGAAGGAATTAGTGGAGCCAGTATCAATTAAGAATTTTAAAGGGGTAGTATGAAGGGATTCGATTTCTATGAATGGGAGAGAAGAACTATGCGTGGCAGGACTTATGTATCCTGTTGGGTTCCCGAGGCAGCTATTTGAAAATTTTGGTTCGATGTTTGACGTTCTTCTTCTATATTGTGGAGATTGTTGGATTGTGGCTGGACAGAGTTAAAAGGGTTATTCCTATTGGTATATCTTTCGTTGTCGCGACTATAGTTAGAGTTGTTCCTCGAGTTAGGTGTACTATAGTGAGAATTTGAGGTTCTAGATTGATTTGAGTAAGGAAATGTACGGTTATTACGGTTGTTGTTATTATTGCGGTAGTTGTGGTCGTTGCGGTTGCTCCTATCATTTCGATAGTTGCGGTCGTTACGGTTGTCTCTCAGTTCGTTGGGTCCTCGGTTTGCTCTATTGTCCGTGTTATAATAGGGTTTGTTGGAATGATACAGTGACTGTTCAATTTGGCACTGTTCATACGCTTGTTCGATATTGGTGGGGACTTTTAGCCTAATGAGGGTTTTCAGTGGTTCCCTCAACCCAGTAATAAAAGCGTTTAAGCAGACCTCGTTGTATACGACTTTCTTGGCTTCTAAAACAGAGATGTTTTGTTCGCTATTTCTTAAAACTGAATAGAGTTGACTTTTAATCTTCGATATGCCGAAGAAAAGTTGCCCCAGGGATTGATTGTCCGAGAATGCTCTGAGTTCGCCTAGAAGACTAGCCTCACTCTTCTTGCTTGAATAAAGCCGAATGAGGTTAGCCTTGATATCGTCCCAATTCAATGGGGTGTTAGCCAACTCCAAAGCTTCGTCAGCCCTAGATATGATCTTGTTCCTTATGGCTCTTAGGGTGAGTCATATGGTGTCTGGTAGCTCCTCGAATGAGCATAAGGATTTCTTCGACGCTTGTAACGAACCTATCTAATTGCCTAGGGGTGCCATCGAAGGTGGGCAAGTGCTCCACGAAAGTCATAATGTCTTTGGGCTTAAATGTGGTTGACAAGGATGTGTAAGAGGTGCTAACAGTCGGGGTCAATGAAGCAGGGGTTGAGTCATGTCCTGAGTCCATTGTAGGTTGTTGTTGGAAAAATGGTTCGAGTTGTTCTCTAATTACCGGAAGGGTATTTGGATGTCTACCTGAGCGAGGTACTCTAGAAGTTGTTGTTGGAACCTTCAAAACAGAACGCGTTGTCTTCTTAATATTGTCTGCTAATTTTTTGGACATTAAGTGACTTTTCTTTTATCTTACAAAATGGAAAAAATAATGAACAAGTTGTAAATATGTAGTGTTTATATGTTTGCTGATAAGTTATTCTATATGTTTAGTAGAAATATTTATGTGTTTGTGTGTGTGATTGTGTTGTCTTTTGTGTTCTGCAATATAAATAGTGTTTATTATTTGAATATTATAAAAATTTCCAAAATGCTTATAAAGAAATGAATCATATATGTTGTCGCCAATCTCGAGTTGTTCAATATGTGTGTGCAGTAACCGATTTGAAATGTATGTATGTATGTAGTATAAGTAGTATGTATAAGTGGGTAGCTCAAATATCTGTAATTTATTTCGCCTATAGTGCTCGTGTTGCAGCCACAGTTTATGGAAATATACATAGTTTTGCAAATTTGTTTTTTTTTTTGGTGACGCAGCGGCAGCGACTATCAGCGTTTTATTTTCGTTTCACTGCGTCATATATGTATGTGTGTATATATTAAAACTTTTTGTATGTGTGTTTCGTTTCTGTTGCGGCTGCTAAAGTTATCAACATTTGTTCGATAGCACCACATCACGACAATATTTCAGATTAGTTAAATTAGTTAAAAATTTGTATGCGGGAATGGTTAACAATGTTTGATTCTAAGTCACTTTAGAGTATGTGTGTGAGTGTGAGATATGTTTCTCTAGCGGGTGCTCTTTTTATTTGTATTGCGGCAGTGGTTAACAGCATTTGTTTCCATGTCGCTTTTGATTATGTATGTATTGATTTGTATTCGGCAGTGATTATCGCATTTGATTTTACAGTATGGTTTGATATATTTGTATGTACGGTATTGCGGCGGTGGTTAACAGCATTTGTTTCCATGTCGCTTTTGTATGTATGTATGTATTTGAATGTACGTACGCTGCTTGGCCGTTAATATGTAATTCAGCAGTGATTATCGCATTTGATTTCACACAAACACTTATACATACGTTGTTCTTTGGTGTAGTATGGTTTGATATACATATTTGTATGTTTCGTTAAATAAAAAAATTTTGTGTGCGTCCCACGACCGTACTGTTTATACATGCATAAGTTTTGTTTCACATTCACATTATTTATTACAGCTCAAGATTTTTCAACACTCACTTATTTATTTCTTTTTATTTGTTCTACTTACAGGTAAGTAAGGGCTAGTATGACTGTCGTCATAGTTTACCGGCTGCGCCAGTTACCAGTTACCCGTGTCCAAAGTGGTGGGAGGCAACGAATATATTCTCTTATAGTTTTATTGATTGATGGCGGCACTGTACTTCTTCGCTTATCGTTCCCAGCAAATGCAAAAATGCGTCTTTTCCATTTAGTCGTATAACAAAGAGTGCTGAAAGCTTTATTTACAAAAAGAATGTATGCCTAAAACTAATGTGTATTATTGTAATGTTCTGCGCTTTTGATCCCGTTACTGAGAGCGAGAGAGCGAAAGTGCGAGAGTATATCCATAGTTGCATAGTTGGCCAGTGGCTGAGTGCGACGGGGGTACAGAGACGAGGCAGGGTGCTCTATGGTAACTCGGGCGTACTGATGGGCTACGGATTTGGATTTTGTTGCATTCAATTTAATAATAAATGTGCTTATAATATTGATGATGTTGGTTTTATACTTCTTTCTATCTCTCAACTAGATGAAGCATATCTCTTAAAGCGGATTTTATTATTATTGATTAATAAATTATGAAGTAAAATTCGCTGGTTATTCAGGCAATACGTTGAGACAATTTAATGAGCGTCAATTGAAGTATCAACAGATTAAACTTCCAAGTTATTACATCGCATCAAAAGGAAAATATAAAATTATGACTTGCATCTAAACTTCTATAAGTAGGAACATATAAAATATCTTAATTTAGTCTGTAACACTAGTCGAGTACTAGTCCAACTGAGTACTAATTCATATTTAGCCATCCGTAGATAAGTGTTCAAAAAATTTAGAAGGTCAGAGAGCCTGAATTACTAACGAAATCTTTTAATGCTGATCTGGAACATATATCTGGATTCATGTATAATATCAGAATAAATTTATTTTTTTTTATAGTATTTTGTTTATTTGATCTTCTGTTGATAAGAGACTAACAAAACTAATCTTAAATCTTGTAGTGTATTACACTTAGTTTCCGGTGGGAGACTTATGTAGTTGCAACTGGGAGGCCATTTCTCCTGAGTTGTGTTTGGTTATTGTGTAGGTTGAGATCTTGCTAGTGGATTCGGGTGAGAATTTCGTAGATTCATGTAAGATTTCTTATTAAAAATTTATATAAAGTTCATCCCAAATAAACAACAATATACACAAATTCAGAGACAAAGCTGGTTTTTAGAGGATGATATGGAACATTTTAGAATATTTTTTATACGTAAAATAAACAATATCTGGCAATTTTTACTGTATTATAAAAACCAATAAAATGTGCAAAAAAAACTAGTGTATGAAGGCTTCCCATTTTTAGTCCGATGTGGATTCATATGCATTATTAGAATTAAGAAAAGACGCACCGAATTTTGTGTTTCATGTTAAATTAACAATGACATTTTAAGTATATTAAGTGGGAGCTACGTCTTAGGGAAGGGTTAGCACAACAATTGAATTCTAAATATCTGAAGATGGAATGACAGTGCTTATGTCCAAAACTGAAAGGTATATGTCTTATAGTATAATTGTTTATTCAGAGATACAGACTTGTTTTTGTCGAGTCCACTTTTGATGCTGATCAAGAATGGATATTTTGTTGTTATTGGAAGTCCGTCTCGCTTTCTTCAGCCGTTTTTACAAACGAACATAAACTTAATATACCCTTTTTCCAAACGTACAGGTTATTAAAACACAATATCAAACAAATTATTGATTTGATGTGTTAAAAAACATATTCCAATTGCATCCAACTCTATATACCCTGCCTAAATATATTTCTGTGTAGTATAAAGGGCGCATTGAAAGTTATACTTGAACAGCTGTATTGCGGTAGAAAACTAAGTTCAAGTTATCAATTATCGACTTTTTTAATGCTAAAAAAAATAATTTTACAACGCGTTGTTATTTTTGCAAGAAATTTAATAACTGCGAGCTATCTTTTTATGGCTTTCAAACAGGAAGTAGACAAATGCAAGGAAGCAATTTATTTTGACAGCTCCCTTCACAAACCATGTGGAAGTTTGCTTTAATCATAGCCAATATTTCCGAGTTAATCGTTTATGATTGCATTTCGTTCTATTTCCGGTAAGTAATGCTTATTTGCCAACCGGCTAAGATCAAAGCAGCATTTGGAAGCTCAATTGGTTTAGTGGCTTGCGCTCTGATATTAAAATTTATATAATATTATGTTCAATGATACTGGAAATTCAATTGAGCGTGCAGTATTCTGCAGCAATTAGAGGAGGAGCAGCAACCCAAAGTGCCAACATAATATGTTATATGTTACATCTTGAGTAGAAAGCAGTAGAGCAAGTAAAAATGATGATACTAGTAAAACAAGACAGAAGTCAATGAATAGAGTCAGTTTAAGCAAGTGCAACTGAAATTTCCGTTCTGCAAAAATGTTTAATTTCAATTGTACACTAATGAATTGACTTTGCCAAAAACTTAGGCTGGTTGAACTTTACTAAACACAAAATAATGCTTTTGACACAGTTTTGTTGAATTATTTCCAAACAAAACCAAACTAGTGAAAAGAAGTATAAGTGGCAGCTTGTAATATTTCGCAGTTTACAATGGCTGGCCTGTAAACATCGCCATTATCATCATCATCTTCATTGGTAGTATCATTGCCTTTGAGCTGCTAATGGAATTGGATCTTTCCATTGCCCCTTTATATACTATGAATCAATTTACAATTCGAAAGCATTGGCTTGTGTGTTCATTTCATAGAGCAATTACTCAAGACACAGCAAGGAAGGGGAAGAGAATGCAAAGCATAATTTAAAGCTCTGGTAAAGCTTTGATTTAATACTTTGGTTTCATGCCATGAATATGAAGCTCTTCAGTGTCCTAAATGCCGAACTCTTGCTTCAACACTGTTTAGTGATTGTATAATCTTCTTTCAATTTTATTGCAGTTTTCAATCGCTTTTATGTAATACTGTGTCACATAATTGGTCCTTAATTTCAGGCTGACACTTAGGTAAAGCAATTTTAGACAAATCGGAAGCTACTGTGCAACTAGAAAGACATATTGACATGTCTACGCCGACTCAAATGTTGATGCTGATCACGAATATACACCCTAATATTGAATATATGGATCAATAACAGATTAAATTCACCAAATCTGGCCACTAGAAGCTAAAACAATAGTCCCTTTGAAAGACTTCAGAAGTATCTTGAGCTGTCCCTTATTCTCCTTAAAAGCTGAGGAGCAACTTTTAATGCATGAACAAAATATATAATGTGTGTAGACAGGGTGAGAGGCCTCCAACAACTACTTAATTATTGTTGAGAACTCTACTGACTTAAAATTTTATTACTTATTATCTCTAGTTGTAAAATTCAGAACCAAATTATTCACAACTTTTGACGAAAAAGACGATATTGTCTGCATAAGAAAAAAGGGGAAGAATATATCGACACTGTATACTCATGACTGCAGTAGTAGTAAATAAATCTTACTCGATTTAACCTACCCTAATTACATTCAGCGGAGAACAAGAAAACCAAGAACACTTAACAATTTTAAAAGCTCAAATTTATGAAGCATTTAAACTATGAATAAAAAAATGTATTAAGTCCAAATGAGTAGACATATTTTTGTTCTCCAGCTAGGTTCCACAGAACACATTTTAATCTCATCGCAACAAAAGAGCAAAACATGCGGAAAAATTACGTTTATTAATTTAGGAGATACACCCACTCTCGAATTTGCGTTATGTAGCGAAAACTTTTAATTAAAATTGAAAATCTCTGGCACAAGTAGTACGAGATTCGACGATTTTTTCCTTTTTATGGTGTTTTGAACTTTTCGACGCACTTACATTTTCATTAGCAAAGCGAATGTTCTATAGTGCGGGTGATGGAAGAAATTGGACAGTATAATAGGAGGCAGATGATAAACTGCATTTTATTTTTTATTCCAAGCATTTAAATAAAACAAAATTATTTATGAATTTAAACATAGACAAGCGGAATTCCTAAAGCAGTGCTCAGAAGCATAAAAATACATAGTCCCATCACAAATCATCATTTTAAAAAAGAGCACACAATTATATCGCGAGAATATATATTTTTGTTACTTATTGTTTTTAATTTAGACCAATTTGTTTTAACTTGTAGCCCACAGTGGGAAAACCTTATATTTTAATAGGGATGTGAAGATTGAGGGCCTTGCACTATCTTTAAGATCTTCAACTCACAGTTACGCCATTCAATCTACTGTGACAGCTTTCTATCTCTTTTAATGATTTACAAACGAAAGGTGGGCAATTCTCATCACCAAGGATTTTTGATTTTTTTTAACCCTCAAACTGCCGACTGTTTTCCATACCCCATTTCGGCGGACTGGTTTACAGCTGTGGAATATGCGACAAAGAAGTGCGAAGAAGTCGATGTTGTTGAGTTTGATTCCATTTTGGCCTTGTTGATTATGGCTGGCGTCTATAAATCGCATGACGAAATATTAGAAGAGCTTAGTGCACCAGAAGTACCACCGATTTATTGCGCTTCGATGAGCCGGAATTGCTTCATATCAATACAAACTGAACGGCTAGCGACAGACAAAGGTTCTCCCATTTCCGAATTGTGAATGTTGCTTAGTGCATCGTTGAAAGCCAACTTGCATTACAATAGACGAACAATTGCTTCCGTATAGAGGCCGCGTTTCTTTCAAGTAATACATTCCATCAAAACCTGCAAAATATGGAATAAAAGTTTGGTGGGCGCCACCGATACTGCCACTCATTATCCTTTAAGAGGTGATATATACTATGGCCGCCAGCTTGGTCAACCAGTGGCAACAAATGTTGGCATATACGTATTGCATGATCTCATAAAACCATATTGAGGCTCTGGAAAACATCACCATGGAAAATTTTTTTACTGGATTGGATTTGACTAAACAGTTAACCGAAAATAATTTGAGCGTCGTCTCGATGCGTAAGAATAAGCGTTGTATCTCCAAGAAATGTATTTGACACGTGACAGAAAAGTGGGCGAAACTGTGTTTGCCTTTCGTTACATAATTCGCTTACTGCCCAAAGCAGAAAAAAAAAAGGTCTATGCCTTGTCCTCGATGCATTGCAACAACGCGAATGATCAAAAGACTGGTAAACCAGAAATAATTATGGAATGCAATCGTACGAAAACTGGCGTAGACACAATAGATCACATGCTTGGCAATTACACGTGCAAGCGAAAAACTCGCCGGTGGCCAATAGAAATGTTTTTCAACATGATGGATGTGTCGGTATTAGCTGCATACGTGTTGTATACTGAAACGCATGGAATCAAGAATTCGCGTCGCAGTTTCCTCACTGCATTGGCAATCGATTTGGCTACTCCGCACATCAGACGTTGAGTACGGACTTGCCATTTTAATCGCTGGCCTCATGTTCGCAATGCTGGTTATGCTGGGCATTAATAGCCTCCGCCACAATTTCAAGTCAAGGAACAGCGGGAATCAAAGGAAAGTGTTTGTTCTGCGCATTGGAGAAAAGACAATGCGTGTTGCTCCCTTTGCAGCAAGAGGATATGTGATACACACTGTGTCACGGTCACAAAATGCCCTGATTGTCAATAAATTTTAAAGTATTTATAATTATTTGCCTAATTACAAAATGTGGTAACATCGATGAAAAACCGTCAAAATGCTAATAAATACCTAATCATATTTGTGTGATTTCATTAAGCTTAATAACACCAGGCCTAGTTTATAGAGAACATATAATTTTTATGATTTTTCAACAAAAATTATTGGGCACTACAATATTTGCGGCTAACTTGTATGCAGAAATCAAGAAAATCTTTCACTTTAAAATTATCGAAAATGCAACACACGCGCTATTTTATTTCTTATGAATATTGTTACACTCAACTGCAGGATAGAAGATATCAAAATGAGTGAAGAACCTCGTAAAATTGTGTAGTGAACGCGCGGAATTACCCTTGGGTGTACGTAGGAGTAGATTTAATATATGCGCAGCCGAGATAAGCCGCTTAACTACTTACTTACTTGCTTACTTTTGTCAGTGGCTCGCATTCATTTCAAATATATATTCTTCTGCGTATGTGCGCTGTATGGAGTGCGAAAAGCTGCGAAAATGGAAAGAAAAAAGGGAAACCACCAAAAGTGGATAGCGCAAAAACTGCTACAGATATATGGAAAAAGTGCTTGGTATAAGAATTCACGCCACAGAGCATTCGTAAAGTAAAAAAATAGAATAAATGTTTATAAAGAAAATGTTTTTCATGTGTTGTTAAATGAGACGTAAACTGGAAGCAGAGCACGCGGTCATATACTTTCGGATCATGTTTTTTTATACTTCCCAAAAACTTTACACGCGAAAAAGATTGCGCACTGTCCACGTTTCAGTCCTCTGTGCAACATTACAAATTTTCATAGCTTTGTCATTAAATAAAATTATTTTTCCCAATCCTATAAACATGTATACCAAATTTCATTGTTGTATCTTGAATGTAAATTTATAAAAAATTTTGTTTATCGCTTTTTCTCCTGACCCTTTTAATATGTATCTCAGTTTGCATCTCTATACCTTAAAGGGACGCAAAGATATAACAAATTCTGTATATCTCTTATTGCCCCATCCGATTTGGTCCAAACTTGTTAGGATTACTTCTCCCAACGCTCCCGCCGATTCGAACAAAAAGTAGCCTATGTTCTTTTACAACGTCTTTCTGTTTCTATGCGTTTGCGTCAACGTCTGCCGACGATCGTGCGCCGTTAATTTTCAAACGATTCGTTGCTACAGCAGAGACAACAAAAATGCTCAAAAAATATTTGCGCTTGGAAATGTTACGGTAGCGGTGTGTGCGCTTCCTTTTAGTTTTGTTAGGGTATATTTGTTGCAATGTTGTGTTGGTATATTAGAGTTTGGTCGACCTATGTACATTCTTGTTTGTTCTTGGCGCTTTGTTCATGTGTTGTGCGAATGCCTGCGGCCATCGTCACAGGATATGCACCTGGAATGTCCGCACCTTTAATTGGGATGGTGCAAGTATCCAGCTGGCTGATGTCCTCGAAAAATGCAAGGCTGACATCACCGCAATCCAAGAAATCCGGTGGATAGGGCAGGGTTTTTCTAAAAAAGCATCCTGTGACATCTACTACAGCTGCCATGCGAGTAAGCACGAATTTGGATGTGGTTTTGTGGTGAGTAGGAAACTACGTTGCCTCGTCTCCAGGTCCACGCCTGTTGACGAGCGTCTAGACGCGATACGCATCAAGGCTAAATATTTTAATATAAGCCTGATTTGAGCGCACGCCTCGACAGAAGAGAAAGACGACGATAATGTAGATGAGTTCTCTGAGCACTTGGACCGTCTATACGAGCACTGTCCCAAACACGATATCATAATTGTGCTTGGCGATTTAAACGCCACAATTGGGAAGGAGAGAGACTAATCGATTTCTCCGCAGGTCAAGCTGCAATCAGAACAGATCGCCGTAGCCTTTTCAAACACACTCTCCCGACTGCTCCGGGCAACCTCTCCATCTTCTCTGTGTGCAGTGGAAACATATATCCCTCTCTATGGATAGGGCTGCCAAGGATGTCATTGGTTATACAAAACATGTGAAGAATTCTTGAATGTAAGACTATGTCGAGCGTATTGTGTAATAGGCTGAAGCCATATACCGACTCACTGATAGGACGATATCAGTGTGGCTTTAGGCCAAAAAGGTCGACCAGTGACAAAATATTCACATTACGCCAAATCTTGGCAAAGACCCGTGAGTTCAACAAAGACACTCACCACCTATTTGTCGATTACAAAGCCGCTTTCGACACACCGATAAGAGCAAAGCTCTTCGACTCCCTGTCTGCACTAGGTATCCCGGCAAAGATTGTCCGACTTTGCATGGCGACGCTATCAAACGCACAAAGCGTTGTCAGGGTGGGGAAAAACCTCTCCGACCCCTTTGATACCATAAGAGGTTTCAGGCAGGGCGATGCTCTGTCGTGCAATTTTTTCAATCTTCTGATGGAATACATCATACGCCAATGACCGTACATACAGAGTATGTCGGGCTCGATCTTCCAAAAGGAAGTGATGCTGCTCGCTTACGCCGATGACATCGATATCATCGGTACGCAGGAAAGGCGAGTCAGCAAGGCGTTCTCGGAGATTGAAAAACAGTCTCGGCTCATGGGTCTAGCAGTGAACGAGGACAAGACGAAGTACTTGGTGTCTTCTCGCACTCCGTCAATGCGTCTTGGACGGTCAGTGACGATGGAGAATTTCAACTTCAGTGTTGTAGAAAACTTCGTCTATCTCGGAACAGAGATCACCAGCAACAACAACGTCAACCTGGAGATCAGGCGAAGAATAACGCTTGCAAACAGATGCTTTTTTAGGCTGAACAAGCAAATGAGAAGTAAAGCCCTCTCTCAACAGACAAAAATAAAGATCTATAAGACGCTGATACTCCCGGTCCTACTGTATGGCGCAGAGGCATGGACCGTGATTGAGTTGGATGAGACAGCGTTGAAAGTCTTCGAGAGGAAGATTCTTCGCAGGATCTTTGTTCCTATTAGAGTCGGGGACGAGTTTAGGTCCCGTATGAACCGCGAGCTGTACGAGCTATTCGACGAGGTTGACATAGTCCAGCGCATAAAATTCAAAGCGGCTGCACAGGGCTGGACACCTCATTCGAATGGATGATAGAGCTCCAGCAAGCATAGCTTATATGGGGGCCCAAACTTGACATAGAGGAAGTCCGGGCACTCGATGGAATGACCAGGTACGGAGAGATCTCTCCGTACTTGGCATTCAAAACGACTGGTGCCAGCGCCCACAAGATTATGGAGGCTGGCGCGCCTTCCCAGTCGCGGCCATGGCCATTATTAATTTTATTAATCTTCTTAATTGGCGAAAGTATTCGATACGGACTCTGTCCGTCAGACCATCGTTACACAATACAAAATTAGAACCAATTATCGTTCCGAATCCTGTACTAAGCATTTTTCGTTTATATATATAGGAAGTATTTATTTATTTTCAGTTCAAGCCGACGTGTTGCAGTGAGCTGACATTGTACTAATAGCTATAAAATTCTTGTCAATGTAGCCATGTTCGACTGTCCATTGATCAGTACGACCAACTGAGTGTTTAAAGGAACAGATCTCATATATCATTTTTAGACCCTTTTTATAAAGGCACGTGCGGCTTGTCTTATTAAATTACCACTTATACTATTGCATGATCCTTTTCCGTTGCCTTGACAACACTTTCAATATCAAAATAATTTTACTTATTTAGTATATGTTGAAGAAGCATTGGCCTATCACTTAATTCGTCTTCAGAACATACAAATTGATCATTATTTTTAGTACTGGAAGGATAATTATCAATGTCCTTATTTTCTTGGAGTAATTCTTATTATTTTCTACAAACCATAAAACGCTTTACATTAGCTGAAAAATGAATAGGCAACTTTTATTTGATTAACTTTTTATGTTCGCGTCGGTTCTCGCCGCAAATGAAATGAAGCATTAAGTCTCATATATTTTTTGAAATTTGTAGTATAAGAGATAATGAATTGTAAATTTTATATTTTGAATTTATAACTGCTTCTGTTCTCTCCACCTTTCTTTGTCCACTCTTCTAACACTATCCCTTTTCCAAACGGTTAGCTTTCGTTCCAGCAAATGAGGCGCCATATTTTCCCGTAGTTTTCCTTTTTTAACTGGCAATTTTCCCAACTAACCTTCTTATTAATCTATCGCCCAAAAGGAACAGTCGCAGCAAAGTGGTCGCGAACATTTAGTGATTTAAATTTGATTTATATAACTTTATTAAAATCGTATCGAGTTGTAATGTTTTTTAAACCAAATATTTTATTAAACCAAGTGTTTTATTTCTACTATAAATACTGTTCCTGTGGCAAACGCATTAATTTGGCAAACAGTAGATTCGACGCACATCAGTGGACGGATTTGCGGCAACCATTATTGGCACGGTTAGCAGCGGCTTCAGCGCAGAATTCGACAGCTCCTCAACGCTTCAATCGCAATGTAAGTCCTCAGCCTCCAATACTCAATTGTTAACCCAATAACCTTTCATCGGCCGCAACTGTAATTGTGCGCCTGTAATTAGCACCATATACATATCTATATATCTCACTATACATATAGATTTATATCGGTCGATACACACTCCAACCCCCATCAATTAATTAACAACGCGTAGAGCGAAACATTGTAAGAGAATCCAATTAATCGACAAAGTCATACTTTCGGTAATTTAATATTATAATCGATATAAAACTTAAAACGAAAATTAATTACATTAAAGTTGTAAAAATAAATGTGAAAAATCAAAATCAGCGACGTTTTCGAAAGCTCACCTTCGCAAATATAAAAAAGAAAATTTGAAAACCTAGAGTTTATCTGAACGGTGTCTTATGTAAGACTATACGCCTATACATAATACACCGAATACCTTAGAAAGATTTATATTTTTTAAGGTTCCCTCTGCCACTTTTGCTTGATACCTAGAAGTAATTTCAGCAGGGGACGCTCAACGCATTACTAAAGTTGCTGATTTCGAAAAAAAACCAATTCAAAAATCATTCTAAACAATAATATTTTATTTGTGTAGCATTTCTATAGTATTTCATTTTCTAAGCTTTCAAATAAAAAATATTTGATCATAATAGAATTATTTAGTTTCTTTTTAAATATTTCAATTTGAGAATAAAAATTAGTCTAAAATATAGCCTTCAAAATTAGTAAAATAGTAAATTTCTATTAACCTGCACTTTTTTATAAAAATATGTTTTATTGTTCTTAATAATTCACCAAGAAAAGTTTATTTTGGTATATATTACTTCAATCCCAAATAAATGTAAATAAATTTCCCGTACAAATTTAATTTAATTTAAACTTGATTCCCTCAAAGGTATTTTGAAGTCGAGAATACTCAACAGTAGCGTGATTTCTTGTTGTTGTTAATGAATATCCGCAAGACTTCTATATAAAGAGCCAATTTGGTCTACATTCATTCAGCTTTTGTACGATATTTTTAATTTTTCATAAGCAAGGAATACTAAATTTGTATACTAGTTATATAAAAAATTAGAACTATGTCCACATCGGACCACCCAATACCAATGTTGCCCTTAAATAAAGAGCCTTAGAAAAGATAAAGGGTATATAAAATCAAGTTCAGCATAATAATTCTCCATTCTCGTTTACATTTTATTTATTTGGATTGGGGGCTCGTTCGAGACTGTAAAGTATTTGTTTTGTCGCTCTGCACCGGACTGGTATCACATTGCCTGCAATGCTGCTAACAACTTTTCTGTGACAAACTTCATTAAATAAGACCTAAACCAAAACAAGTTTAGTCAAGTTCAGTTTGGCCGTGTTGTTGGCAAAGTCAATTCATTTGTGTACTTACTCTAAACTTGCATAAAACTGCATTCTCCATTTTCAATCATTCGATTCAGTGCAACGCTTTCAACTCGAAGTTTGCTGAACTATTGCCAAGGAATATTAGGGGCAAAGTAATATTTTCTCAATTATTTTAATAGCATTTTGGATTTGCTTTTATAAAATGTTCACGATTTACTGATTGTGGCATTGTAGATTGTCGCGCAATACTAAATACATGTAATGACAAAAGAAATGGAAAGGATGCAACAATATATAATCGAGACACCATGACCAGATACAAAATAATATGAGAAAACTTAATGTGGAAATATTGTCAAGAAATACTTTTAATCATTGAAGTTCATTGCTGCAAATAAATCTCATACATGCAAGTCAATTATACAAGCTGATTTGCACTTCACTTCGAACTAAAAAAGTAAATTCAATTGGATTTTCGAAATTAAGAGCTACTGATATATTGTAAAATTCTAAGAGAATAATTATAGTTCTAGGAGCTACCTCGAGCGTACTCGCTTATAAGTAAATGTTTTATGAATACATTTGTTTTTAACATGTGTAAATCAAAAATAGTTACTCAGATTTTAGATATTGATTTAAAATTGGGTTTGGAGACATGTTATGTTCTTAAGATAAACTTAACCTGCCACGCCCACTTGAATATATATCTACCATAAAAAAGCAATTAAATAAAATAAACCACTATACATATATTTTTTTTGTATGCAATATATTATTTTATTTTATTTTGAAAGGAATCAGGATTTAATATATCCAATAACCGTATAATGTCGCACCCTTCTATTATAATCGCCAATCTGTACAAATTATTGTGATGATTGTGATAGTGTTCTCGAAATTTATTTACGACTCGTCTATTGATGAAGCGCCGACTCCAATATTAGTCCTTCTTCATCTTCGTATTGGACGCCAATGTGGCAAACTCCTCGCAAGCCTATTGGCATTTAGCAGCCTGAAGTTATAGCAGCTTGTGTGGTGGATGATTTCTTGTTGTATGGTGTTCAGCCTCAAGTCTCTGGGTAGTGTTGTGATGCTGATGTACCAGGGACAGCTGGTCGATTCGCTGCCCCATACTTGGAACGAGTATCTTCAAATAAGAGCCATCGAACAGTTGTAAACTGCTGGCATGCAGCGAAGGCTTACTAACTCCTCATTTTGATCATCCAAAAGCGCTGCGTTAATCTGAGGTAACATCTGATTATTAAATTATTATCCAAATGTAAGCCTCTTGTCCAGCGTCATACCTAAGTACTTGCCCTCGTTTGCCTGATGAAGGGCGATGTTGTTAAGCTAAATCTGCAGCGGCATTTTGTTTCTCAGTGTAAAACTCTTTCTTGCATTTAGTTTAATATGCCATCGCTTGGCCCAATTCTCCAGCTCGTGGACATAGTCCTGCACCCCATCCGCTGCATCGTATTTGTATTTGGCGTTGTAAAGTATTGGAAGGATAGCCTTGATTTTCGCTAAACCAGAGTGCCATACTCGGTCAAATGCTTTTTGTGTCTACAAACATTCCATTGCAGTACTCTTTTTCATGAAAGTCTATAAGACGATAATAGTTCTTGTCGTCCTGTTTGACTCAGAAGAATGGACCGATATTGAATCCAA
>JAWNNP010002319.1:0-80214 GCA_035044805.1 Leucophenga maculata
AGACATCCTGAAACAAATATCAAATTGATGGAAATCACAAAATAAATTTATTATAAATAAATATATTTGTTTCAGAAAAATACAAGCTATCGATAAATGCATTTCTGTAAGGGCTGCACCATAACACATTTGTAATCGATTGCATCAAAATTTGTTCGGGTTATTTCTTGTCATCCTGTACAAACCCTTTATTACTTTAATATGCATATACAGTGCGTCTCAAAAGTCATAACACATATTGTTTAATCAAAATTCATTGACAATATCGGTTTACCAAGCACCGCATGAGCGTCTAAAATTTTTTTTTAGTTTAGAGTTCAACTTTCAAAACATTTACGATGGACCAGCCGATGCCTTTTTAATATATAATTCGAATTGTATAATAAATATGTAATTTATTTTGTGTATAGTTTGAGACCCGCCTTCCAATTGCAATTTAATTTTCAATTTAGAACAATTGTGTCATTTAGACTTCCTTGTTGAATTCAATTCCACTTTCTTTCTGCCTCTTTCAAAAGTTTTTATGAATTTTAATTATATGCAAAAAAACTAGTTGTTATTCGCCATCTTCAACAATTATAGCAACGAATCATATTAATTAATTAAAACACTTTCACAAATCATTCGTTTCGAGTCTCTTTCGTTCGTTCTTTCGTTCGTTCTTTCTTGCTTTCCAATGCTAAACTGTGGCCCATTTCTCTGAAATTCTAATACATACCAACATAAATTATCAGGTCAAATCTCAATTAATAAAAAAAAAAAAAACAACAATTTTATTTTATTATAAATCTGTCTCTTTCTGTCAGCGCGGCTGACTCTTTCACTCTTACTTACTAGCTTAACTAACAATTAAAAATATTAAATAGAAATTTATTTCAATTGAAATCAAAAATTTCACTTTACTTTTTTGTTTTATTTTCATTTTTATTTGCTCTTTTTCTCGCTTATTGCCTTCGTTTTTGTTTTTGTTGTTGTTTTTGTTGTAGTAAACTTAATTTGCATTTTATAAAAATTTTGCACGCGATCTTTTGCTCATGCGCTATCTCGCTTACACGCCGCATGAAAAAGCATGCCACACGCTTCAACTAAACTGCCAACTGTCTTCAGTTTTATTCCACTTTGTTGTTGTTTTTTTTTCCAATAAAACTTGACGCGCTTTATCACATGCCTTGTGTTTTTTTTTTGTTGTTGCTGCCATCAACGTCATTATTATTATCATTATCATCATCGTCATCATCATAATCATCGCCTTTCATAGTCTACAGTCGACATTATGCACAACAACAACAAACCCATTTGAGTTTTTGGTGTCGTGCAGCTTTGTTGGCAATTGAAAATCAGATTTGCTGCCTTTTTAAATGTGCGAAGATACTTTCGTACGTCCACATGCAGCACACTTACAAACGAGCACCGAGCACCGAGCAGCCGACATTCTTTTATTAATTTTCTAAAAAAATTATAATAAAAATATTCTCCAAACAGTTGAAAAGTTTATTGGTTCAGCAAATATTTAAAAAAAAAAGTATAAAAAAAGAATCATAGCCTATTTCAAAGATCTTTCAAATGCTAGAAAACTTTAAAGTAATGAACTGGTAGACCCTTTATACTAGACGCAATACTGCAATGTTGAAATATGTATCACATTAACAGACCATCCCCACTTATCCAATGATCTTACTTCTACTGATCCCATTAGTATGTATATATTCCAAATATCATCCCTGTACCTCAAATAGCTGCGCAGGTATTTCGAATTTTGTTTATCGTCTATGTTACTCAGTGCTAATGTAGCTTTCTAATGTTGACTGAATTTTTTAAATCGGTTCAGTAGTTTTTGAGTTTATGCGTTACAAACATACAAAAATACAAATCTTTCCTATTTAAAATATTAGTTTAGATGGGACAAGTTTATAGGTTATAAAGAATCGAGTGCAAGTAACCTCATTGAACAAAATTGAACACCGTTCTCTTACAATTTTAAATTCCGTTTAAAGATTTATGCTTCGGCTTATTACAGAAGTCAAAAAGGCGACCTAACGAACTGAACCTGGCTTGGCTAGATTGTTTCTATAAGTCATCAACTTATGAACAAGCAGTCCACAACAAAAAGGTAGGAAATTAATAAGAAATATAGTACTGACGAAAAGTATTTGGCTCCGCCCACTTCTCACTGCATGAATAAGTGTCTTATAAAACATTTTTTATGTATGAAAAGAAAAGGGAGCATCATAGGTTGTTCAAATCCAATTGCTTATACTTAATTTTTTTCTGTCGAAGAAATTTTTACCCTTGATGGGAATTTTATAGGAAAGGGGGGGGTGGGGGCAAAGTTTTAAAATAAATTTTCCTAGTCCTAGACGAATGCAAAAGGAACGAAGTCTCTATCTATTACCGTTTCTGAGATCTTTTCGTTTCGTACGGACGGCCAGACGGACATGACTATATCGACTTCTCTATTACTCCTGACAATAATGGGGATAACTTTGGGGGTGTCTCCGACCATTATTTCTGCCTGTAACACACATTTGCACAAAACCAATAGGCTCTTGTACCTTCGATATAAGGCCTTAAAATTGTCCTTCTTTGGCGATGCATTTTTTAAATTCAGTGAAGCATGTGTTTAATTATTTCTTCTGTAGAATAAACAAACTGAGGAAAACTATGTCCGCTGACGGCAGTTGTTGTTCATTTCAAGCAAATATCTTTATATTCTTCATGCCAACATGTGCGCGGTTGTCCTCTATTTGGTTAAACATTAATCAAGTTTGCGATGCTGAAGTTTTATCGTTTTATCGAAAAAGATGACCAGCCATTTTATGCGCTAGACTACTTCAACCTCATCGAATAGTCAAGGTTCATACGGGTCCAATACTAATCGATATATCTTAAGGACATTTCAATGGACACGAAAAGTTCTCCAATAAAATCTTTAACCCCTTCTTTTCCCCCAGCGGAATATTTAACAAACCCACTACACTATCATAATCGAATTCAGCCAAGGACTTTGTATGGCGTCTATACGATGGTGATTTTACTTCCTTCCGATAAATATGCAGCAAATCTCGGGCTTATATCGCAAATAGCTTCAGGAAGCTTATTTACTTAAATTACCGTCAACCGTCTTCCGGTCATGGCCGCATTTTGGAAGGTGCGCGAGCCTTCATAGTCTAATGCGCGCTGCCGTCAGTCGTTTTAAATGCCAAGTACTGAAAGATCTTTCCATTCATTCTAACGACTGCCCGGTCGTTCTCTATTTCGGCGTCCACCAATCAAGATTGGGCAGTCCATTCATCCATTCGAATGAAGTGTCCAGCCCAGTGCAGCCGCTGGAATTTTATGCGCTGGACTATGTCAACCTTATCGAATAGCTCGTACAGCTTGCGGTTCATACGGGACCTAAACATGTCGCCGACTCTTATAGGACCGAAAATCCTGCGAAGATTCTTCCTCTCCATTCCATTCAATAGGACCGGGAGTATCATCGTTTTATAGATCTTGATTTTTGTCATTCGAGAGAGGGCTTTACTTCTCATTTGCTTGTTTAGCCTGCATCTGTTTGCAAGCTTGATTCTTCGCCTGATCTCCAGGCTGACATTTTTGTTGCTGGTTCTCTTGGATCCATAATAGACGAAGTTTTCTACAACACTGAAGTTCAATTTCTCCATCGTCACTGCCCTTCCAAGACGCGATGACGGAGTGCGCGAAGTCACCAAGACCCATGCGGAGTCCCATGAGAAGAGACTGTTTAATCTCTAAGAACGCATTGCTGACTCGCCGTTCCTGCGTGCCTATAATATCGATGTCATCGGCGTAAGCGAGAAGCATCACTTCCTTTTGGAAGATCGAGCCCAACATACTCTGTATGAACGGGCACTGGTGTAGGATGCATTCCATCAGCAGATTGAAAAAATCGCACGACAGAGCATAGCCCTGCCTGAAATCTCTCTTGGTAACAAAGGGGTCGGAGAGGTTTTTCCCCATCCTAACAACGCTTTGTGTGTAAGATAGCTTCGTCATGCAAAGACGAACAATCTATGCCGGGATACCTAGGCGTCGAAGAACTTCGATCGTATCTGCGTGCCGAAAGCGGTTTCATAGTCAACGAATAGGTGGTGTGTGTCTTTGTTCAACTCACGGGTGGGTCTTTACCAAGATTTGGCGTATTGTGAATATTTGGTCACTGGTCGACCTATTCAATCTGAAGCCAGACTGATATAGTCCTATCAGTGAATACGTATATGGCTTCAGCCTATTACACAATACGCGCGACAGAATCTTATATCCGATTGAAAGAAGACTAATGCCGCGGTAGTTGGCGCAAACAGTGGGGGTCTTCTTTCTTAAAAATAGAACATAGTACACTGAGCTTCCAGTCAATGGGTATGCGTTCATCGCATCATATCTTGCATAAAAGTTGGTGCATACTCCTAACCAACTCTTCGCCGCCGGTCTTAAATAACTCAGCTGGTAGCCCATCAGAGCCTACCGTTTTGTTATTTTTCAGCTTTTTAATAATCGAATCGACCTCGTTATAGTCCGGTGGCTCTACAATAGTGCCATCATTAACTGGTGGTTCCGGTCTCATAAATCTATATCAATGCATTTTGGAGATATGAAATATGATGCAAGCTGACAGTTAGCAGTCAAAACTTAATTCTTTAATGAGAAAACCAAGCGACCCGTTAGTGCGGGTTTAACAAACGTTAAAGTTCAAATACATACACATTTAAAAAACGCCAGAATTTCTCTACAAATTAAAAAAAATTAATTGTTACTAATTAATAAGCATAGTTTTTTTTTTTTTTCTTTGTCACATTACCACTCAAGGGCAAACTAATACATACGCATACCTACTTACAATAAACGCTAATAGCGCCATTAACCTCAAAAAAAAAAAAAATTAAACAAACCGTAGACATTTTAGCATTGCATTGACCATAATGACCGACTGATGACAATTTAGTAATACGCAGCCAGTTGGAAATAAATCGTATGCACTTATAAAACTATATAATAATCGATCATTCCGATGACGAATGTCTTAGCGAGTCAATAATTACAATACTCAATGCTAAAGTGGAAAATATTTTAATGAGTTGTAATATGTTGCATGCAAATGAGTTGATTATAGAATAATTTATCTATTTCGAATGGCAAATATTCTGATATTGATTAATCTCAAATGAGAATTAAAGCTTAAAACGAAAAAAAAAATAAACTTTATTTATTAAATGAGAAAGAAAGTGTGCTGAGTTGAAGTACATACTTTGTTGTTTTATTTACAATCGTTGTAGGGAATTAAATACTCTTTTATGCTTACGCTTGTCTCGGGTTATTTAGTTAGTAGGGCTCTTATTTGCATTGTTGTTGTTTCGCGTCATTAATTGCACATGCACTTATACATATATATAGATTACTACACTGAGAAAAATAAATTATCTTTTCAGGTATTTATTTCATAATTTTTTATTGATTAGATTAAAAATAAAAATGAGTAAAAACTTTAAGAAGAACAATCACCACACAAGCATGCAACCTTATCTATTTTGGTTTTTCTCCTCTCCAAACTCTTGCAATTTCTAAACCTCGAAGTACTTCTTCTATAGCCTTCAATTTCACAGAAATGTTTTGTATTTGTTAAACGTTTTTAAAGGTTGTTCACTTGCTGAGTGATTATTATGAACAACTTCTCTTGCTTCTATGAAGAGCTTGTACCACTTAAAAAGATTAAACATTTTTATACTTTTTAGTTATGTTCCAATTAAGCTACTCAGTTTTTTTTTTTCAGTGTACATAATGCTACCATGGGATCATATACATATATGTGTGTGTACACAAATACTATATAATTCATTTTTATTTCCCTACTTATTATAAACTACTTAGCTACCATGTCATCTCGGTCTAATTAGTCTAACAGCAGTGACTAGAATTTAAAAGAATGAAAGAAAAATAAATAAATAAATCGCCAATGGCGCTTTTCGAACAATATACTCGAACACTCAACGTCATAATTATAACTCACACTAGTGGCTTGCATGTGGTATGACTATAGCCGCAGATTATGTAAGTTGTTTAGTATATAGCTACGTATTATAATATACTATTTAACTTTAAATGCATTAATTCACTTGCACTTAATTTATTTAATGTGCAGAGCAAAAAAATGTATAAAATAAATCGACTTGTAGAATGCTTGCACTGCTGCGAAGAAATATAAAAATTAAAATTAAATCTAAAGCGAAACCAATTTCTGTTTTAAACAGTCATTAGCCATGTGCACATGTTAAGCTCGATGCACAATAAATATTATTCTTAGTTTATAATTTATATCTTATAGTGATTATGCGGAATTTATTAACCGACTTTAATTGTGCGATTTATGTGAGCCATTAGTAAATTAACACCAATTGAGTGTGAAGCATGAGCAGCAGAAGTTTGTGCAAACTTTTACAAACTCAAAATCGATATTAATTAGTCTATTCGTATTCTAGAATTATGCAGATTATTTATCAACATTTTATTGGCTAGTTGGGTGAGTTGGTATGCAATGTGAGTTGGGAGGACACCATTATTGTACCTAATTGAAGGTTCAATACATACTTGTAACTTAATTCTTAATTCTTTTGTACTTGAAGAAAATTAAAAAAAAATTATTTGTTTTCGATATTTTAGCAATATGCACGTCGATCGTCCAAAATAAATGAAGAATTTTGATAAAAATCTGAACTATGAAAGTTGTTAAATTTCCAATCAAAGCACGCAGCGTCTGTCCTAAATATGAGCACATATCAACTTTGTTAAAAAGATGTTCGCTAATTTTACTTACCTAACTGGTCTTCAACCGTCTTTCGGTCATGGCCGCATTTAGGAAGGCCCTAATCTTGTGCGCACTGGCGACAGTTGTTTTGAATGCCAAGTACGGAGAGTATCTCTCCATACCTGGTCATTCCAACGCGTGCCCAGTCGTCCTCTATTTCGACGTCCTCTAGTCCAGTTTAAGCACCCATGTATACCATGCGTGCTGGAGCTCTTACATCAATTCGAATGAGGTGCCCAGTGGAGCCGCTGGAATTTTATGCGCTGTACTATGTCAACCTTATCGCATAGCTCGTACAGCTCGCGTTTCATACGGGACCTAAACTCGTCGCCGACTCTAATAAGACTAAAAATCCTGCAGAGAATCTTCCGTTCAAACTCCCGCCATTTTTGCACCTTTTTCTTTCATCTGAAAAGGCGTTTCTCCTCTCTCCGTTTCTCACGATATGGCTCTCTAACAGCTCGAGTTGCTTCCGACTTCAGAGTTCGCTAATAGGAAGTGTTCTTCACTGCAGTAGCATTGCGATACTCCTCGTCGTACCAAGCAATCTTCACAGGTTTTGTATAACCAATGATATCCTTGGCAGCTCTATCCATGGAGCGGGTAATATGCTTCCACTACTCACATATATCTTGAGAAGTCGGAGAGGTTTCCCGGAGCAGTCGTGAGAGTGTGTTTGAAAAGGCTGTGGCGGTCTGTTCTGATTGCAGCTTGCCGACGTCTAGCTTTCGTTGTATGTTGAAACGTGTGGCGTGCACTACGCTGAGCCTAGTGTGTACCTTGGCTGCGACAGGATAGTGGTCCGAGTCTATATTGAGACAACGTAACTTTCGCACATCCAACACGCTCGATGCGTGCCTTCCGTCAAGCAGAACATGATCAATTTGGCTGCGTGTTTCTTGATCAGGACTCAGCCATGTAGCTGTGTGGATGTTAAGATGTTGAAATCTGGTACTACTAACTACCATGTTCCGACCTGCGGCGAAATCGATTAGCCTTTCTCCATTATTGGAGGTAGTATCGAGAAGGCTTAGTTTTTAAACGGCTGGCCGAAGATTCCTTCCTTCTCAAATTTGAAGAATTTTGAAATCGCCAAACACGATTTTAATATCGTGTTTGGGACCGCGCTCGTACAGACGTTCCAAGCACTCATAGAACTCATCTTTAGCATCATCGTCTTTCTCTTCCGTCAGGGCGTGCACACAAATCAGGCTTATATAAAAATATATAGCCTTGATGCGTATCACGGCTAATCGCTCGTTAACAGGCATGAACCTAGAGACGAGGCCACGTAGTTTCCTACTCAACACGTAACCACATCCAAATGCGTGCTTACTCGCATGGCAGCTGTAGTAGATATTACACGATGCTCTTTTAGAGCAACCCTGTCTTATTCAACGTATTTGTTGGATTGCAGAGATGTCTGCCTTGTATCTTTCGAGAATATCAACCAACCAGTTGGATATTTGCACCATCCCAATTACGGGTGTGGACATTCCAGGTGCATATCCGTTAATCCGTAGGGTTCCTTCTGAGACTTTCTTATTGTTTTCATTAGAGATTGATTTTTTATGGTGGCGGATACCAAGCCCAGCGGACCAGCTCCTAATTTCCATCGAATAAATTCCAAAGAGAAACGCTGTACCCCCTGTACCCCGTATTGCAACTTAAATCTGTAAGAGGAATATGTTGCTATATAGTTTCGTGTGTGTTATTTTCTTGGAATTAATATTAAGCTAGGGAGTATCAAAAATCTTTAAAAATTGTTTTACGTAATATTTGAACCATTAACTAATCCCTTAAATAAATTACAACGAAATGTTTGATATACATAATCCCAAAAATGAGGACAGATGTGTATGCTATCTTCTTCTAGCAATCCGATATCGACCTATATATGTAGAATATTTTGTTAGTGTTGAAGTATAACATACACACAACGGCTTAACCAGCTTTCGTCGAAGGGGGAGCCACTGTCTCCGAAGGGGGCGCCGACTTGTAGGCAAAGTCGCATAAAGTTAATACGGGTACTTTACCCTAGATAGGGAATAAAGAGTATCCAAATTTTATAGCTCTAATTTTTTTTACAGTTTCCAAGATTTAGTTGTGCATAGCCAGACAGGTTGCCATGTCTATATTGGCTATACTTTTTGTAGCGAGCTACCGCTTTAAATCTTTGGGCTTTAATGGAATATTTTATTCGAATTGACGCAAAATACCAAATGATACGAATTTAATTTCCAATCGACCGATTTGAACACTTTTTTTTTCTGTTTCAAATATGCTTGTTTAAATTTTCATTTCATTCCATTTTATATTTTCTTGCAAATGCAACAATTTCTCATGACTTAAAGTTGTTGGAACTTAAATCGATTCGTTTGCTTGAAATATATTTTCGGTACCAAGTGAAATTAAAATTTAGAATCATTTGAAAGCGTAAACCAACGAATGTATTGGTGCAAGGCTCTTAGTTTAAAGCAGTGAATAAGATAACAAAGATATATGTACTCAAGGGCGTGGCCAACCGCCTTTTTTAAATTTATTTTTATTTTTATTTAAATATACTTCCTACCCAGCATATACCATATATATATATATATATATATCTTTCATATGTTTGACTTTTTAAAAACTACTTAACACAATACATAAAAAAATTAAATAAATCTTCAAAAAAGTTTTATTCTGTAATGCAAAGTCTTCCTACCCACATAGAAACCAATTAGTTTGCTTCATGCATAAAGGTAAAGTTTTTCAGTGTTCTTGAAAGTATTTTGTATCTTAATAAAATTAGTGAGTTCATTTGGAAGAAAAAGCTCAAATGTAAAAGATAAAAACTTGAATCCATAGAAGAAAAAAAATGCTAGCTAAAAAATTATTTATGCAACATTTATTTACGCACTCAAAAGCAGAAATTCAGCCAGTATAGGAAAATAAATTCGTGTTTACATTTATGCAAACATTTATTTCTACATAAATACTAATTTAAAAATATTTTCCATACAAGTTATGCATGTGGGTGTAGCGCTGTAGGTGTGAGTGTGCATGGCATGTGGCTGCACTTAACCCCCTCCGGCAGGGTTTGTTTGCTGTTTAAGTAAAACGTGCAATTTTCTCAAAATTACACACGATTAAACATTATTTTAACTGCAAGAAGTGATTGCAAAATCTACATACATACTTATATAACGCAGACATACACATATACATATATATAACATATGAGTCATGTACATATACATATGTAAATATTCTGCATAAACTCATTATTATTTCGTATAATCATTAAAAATCAGAGGTGGCCGGCCGGTGGTATGAGAAATAATGAAATTTGCGTGCAACATGAACTGAGCACGCATTACCAATAAGAATTGTATAATGGCAACAATAACAACAACAACAACAACAACAACTGGGAGAAGTAAGTAACATATACATAAGCAAGATGTGATTCAAAATATACACTCAAGCTGCACACAACTCATGCTCAATGGTACACAATGTGTGCGCGGTCATTCTGTGTACGTATGATCGGTTGAATCAAATTCACAACCGGAAATTAAATATCTTAAGTACGACGCTAAATTAAAGTATGCTAAAAAAGGAGTATCCAGAATGGTGACCTTTTCTTTTTTTTTATTTACGAGTTATTTACGAGTTATTGAAATCAAGTCTCACCGGACTAATATATCCTCAAAGTATATCAAATAGCAGAACGAGGCAGTTCTTCAACAGTCTACCGACCATTCTTGAATGATTTATACCACAGTTAAACTTCTAAACTAGACCTTGAATTTTGTACAACAACACAACCAAAGTCCACAATTGATTCAACAACAAAAACAACAACAACAACATTATTAAACAGCATAAACTGCAACCAAGTCAAAGTCAGCAAAAAGTCAGAAAGCAAAGCAACCCCAGACGTGTCTGTTTGACTTTGTTTTTGCTTCAGGGAGTACCAAGCACTACTTCTCTACTCTTTTCCCCGTTTATATGCCAACAAGCCGCTTACTCTTACAACTGACCCATATGCTGTCTAAGGACTTCATATATAAAAGCTTGCATGTGTATGTGCTTGCCTAATGTTTGCCACGTAATGAGTTATTCGCATTTCTGTTCGTATTTATATTAACCCATTATTGCCCAGCAACACTACAAAATGCTTTTGCGAAAGCATGCAGAGGGGCAGGTAACATTCAATTTAGAATGCATTACAAGCGCAGTTCAAAAGACTGTGCAAAAAATAGCATTAATTTCAATATATGTTACGTCCTTTGACGTTAGTCCTAGCTGCAGCATAATTTCGCTAAATTAGCGAAAAACAAAAGGAAATGGTTTTAATGAGTAAAATGAATAAACCATGCCACAATGAAAATAATAAAAGGAAAAAAAAAAAACGAATACAAATGGGTAGGAATATATCCAAGGGCTCGACCATTGTCGAAAACGCCCCAATTGAGCACGCACCGAAATCGTCAAAGCGCAAGGACACTGTAAGGGAAGCACTGTGGACTCATAATCAGAAAAAGACTTGTAGAAGGAGTTCAAGGAGGCATATGAATTCTAATAAGCAGACAAAACAAAACAAAAAACAAAACAAAAAAAAAAAGGAATAAATCATATAAAATTGCGCCAAATGCAGTTTCGCTGTAAGCTCAAATGCCACATTTTGCAGAGGGTTAAGTATGTAGAGTCCTGCATAGCAAGTGTGGGCTGCATGTTTTAACTAATTATAATTTTTTCATTGTATGCAACCCTCAATAATAATTCGCGATGTGGCGTTCATTACCAGCGCAAGATGTAGAAGCAAAAAAAGTCTATGAAAAACCCTTTTTCGCATTTATTTGCACGAAACGAGCCCAAACAGACGCTGTAGGCAAGGGGGTTAATGAAGCTGTTCAATGCAAAAGTAGAGAGGTTCAGCAGTTAACAGAGTACGGGGCATTATGTGTACGTGCTCATTATGGAAATTCGCAAAAATTAATGCAATTTCATTGAATTGCATAAAGTGTGAGCTCTAATGGTGGTACGTAGACAGACAGACGGACAGACTGATAGCTAGATAGAACGTATACAGCGTTTGGTGGATTATTTTTTGAGTTTTTTCTGTATATTTTAGGGTGATTTAAATGATTATAAAATGCTGAAAAAAAATATTATATTTTTTAGAAGGGCTAAGTGTTGGTCAAATGTTGCTTTATGCGGGACATAAAATTGGTACGAGTGGGTGTACATAATTGCATGCGTAGGTTTGAGTATAATCGATAAAAATTTTAATTGTAAAATGGAAAGAAAATAAAATTAAAGAAAAGCTAAAAAAAAAAAAACACCCCGAAAAGTGTAACACAGATGTATAGTTGTAAGGAAATTTTTATAGGCTCCAAGATTTCATAGTTTAAAAGTTATCAAAAATGGCCAGAAAAAATGAATGTAGAACAGATTCACCAACAAAAATACACAGAAATAACCAGCGGTGACCTCGCAATCAGTGACCCAAAATCCATACAAAAAATATCTTGTCTAGCGATATTTGTTTTTTTTTTCCAATATTTAGCGATATTTACTCTTCATATCCTCTCCCCCAACTTAAAGTATTGACCCAAATTGACCTAAACTGTGCATTTGTACACATGAATTTTTTCTCCTTTAATAAAAATTTTCATAAAAGGCCACAAAAATAACAAAGCTCCCTTTCATGTCATTTCTCTTCATGGTACCACTGTTCAGTGCTATAAAAAAAGTACAATACTTCCTTAAAGCTTGGTAATCGGCAACAATGATCCAAAAGTCCGGCGGAAAGTAGTCCTGAATCATATCGAACCGATCAGTCATCTTCCATCACTTTCGAAAGTTTGGGAGAGAGTCTTTGCCACCAGATTGGCCGACATAATAGATTCCAAAGTTGAAGGCAGCGTCCTAGGGGCGTTTCTCTTCCACCTCTTGGCTTTTGAGCACCTTATTCCTGACGGAATCATACCATGAAAAGCATAATTAGTTGTGAGGCAAAAATGATCCACAAGTCCGGCAGAAAGTAGTCGTGAATCATACCAACTGTTTACGCATCTTCCGGCACTTTCGAAAGTTTGGTAGAGAGTCTTCGCCACCAGATTGGCCGATATAATAGATTCTAAAGTTCTATTTTCAGATCAGCAATTCGGATTTCGTGCAGTACATAGTACAGCCGAATAATTTCAAAGAGTAGGGTATTACAACGTACGTATTCAAGCTGTTCCTGCCTGCTCCACTCTTTCTAATGCTGGTATCCTACCTGTAGGGGCACTAATTCTTCGTTAAAATACGCGCAATTGCCTCTCCAAATTATCGCTTGTGCGCTGAGATCACTCAAGGCAGCATCCTAGTGCTATTTCTCTTCCACCTCTTTGCTTCTGAGCACCCTATTCCTAACGGAATCATACCATGAAGGTTGCTAAATTTGCTGAACATGTGTGCATTGAGCTGATCTAGTTGTGAGCGAAACTCTGTAGAGGAATATCATTCCCTAGATGGATCGTCCAGATAAATGCTACACTTTGAGGTAGTAGCATTCCATCTGCAGTACAGCTAAATGGAACTATTTTACTGCTTGTCCTTGGTAACTCAAAAATTCGACATAACACAGAGCTATCAATGTTCTCTATGTAAAGGATGAGGTTTGCTTTTTCTCAGGCCTACTTATACATCGCAACCGCCTTGCCAGACCTCTAGCGAATGCAACTCATATTAATCGACTAAAATGCCGACATTTTGGGTTACCAACGAAGATGATTTAACAAGTTATATTCTGAAAACTGTTTCAACTATATTTGATGATCTTTGTTTTAATTTTCTTAAGAGAAATGTAGGCCTTCGTTTAAAACATTTCAAGCTTTTGTCGGATAACATGGCATCATTCCTTCAATATGCCGATCATTCCCTTAATTATGTTGCTTAGCTGCTGGTTAAACCTTAAACTAACAAAAAAAAAAAAGGTGATCAATTGCTAATTGATTGATTTAAATTTAATATTTTGTCGCAGCGTTGCACTATTTTAAGTTGTCTATATTAAATGATTATCCCAGCTCTTTTACAGTTCGTTAGATTTGACGTGCCGGTTAGTTAACAGACCATTAAACCGGTCACCGGAGAAACCAGTTAGCAAATTATTAATTGCTTTTGTTACATATTCGCTAGAATCAGCGCAAAGGCACATTTTCCTAAAGTATAGACATAGTTTCTCGATTCGATTTTTTCGATTCAACTTCTCAGAGCTCAGTCTAACAGCACTGGCACACTTGTTCTTCTGCTCAGCCTGCTGCCTAGTTATGTCGCTTAATTAGTATGCTCCATCCGTTCTATCAACTGAAGAGCAATGCGGAAGCAAAGCTGCTAAATATTGCCACACATTTAATTTGCATTTGTGCTACTTACAATCAAAATTAATTTGAGATACGTCAAATCTATGCTAGCTACGTGGACCGCTAGGACCACCAAAACGTTGAACATGCAGCATGCAACTAACAACAACTAAACACCAATCCGACGAGTTAGTTAATCAAAATTGCTTTGTGCCACATTGCAGACGATGGATAGACGGACTGATTGGACGGACATTGAACAAACGATGATGTCGAAAGACTGATACCATTTGGTTTGACTATTAATTACAAAAAAAAAAAAAAAGGAAAAAGAAAAAAGAAAAAAAAACCGACAGAACAAGACGGCAAGCAATAAGCTACATACAACCTGCAAGTGTAGAAAATTATTGATGATTTTATTAATTTGAATATCGTTGCGATTCGTTGGCAAAAAGCAGACAAACGGACATGAATCAATGAAGGAAGTAGCAGGAGTGGTCGGTCTGCCTGATCACTTACAATATGTACTCGCTCCCCGCGTGCATATCGAATGTGTTGCAACATCTTAAGACAAAACGTTGCACGCGTTTAAATGTGTTCAACTTAATTTGTTGCTGCCACTGTCATTTGAGCTACATACATATGTAGTCCGCGCCTCTCTTCTAGTTTTGTACTATGATAAATTTACCCAATAGAAAGTTGCTGCTTGTGTTGCAAATGCAAAAATTACAATTTATGCGTTCAGCAACATAAGAAATTAAGGCGTTGGCAATGATGATGCGCAGTGGTATGTGCAGGAGGCAAAGCTGTTGCTGGGCTTTGATGTGCGCTGCTGCAATAGAGCAGGAAAATGAGGATAATTATTCCGGTTTCCATAAGCGATTGCTGCTTATAAGTATTGCAATTGCTACGTCCATGTTGTCGTTGTCGATGTTGATAATGACGATGACGTTGTCGATGGCGATGACGCTGACGCTGACGACGACGACGATGATGTTGCTGCGCATGCGCAAAAATTTTAAACTGGTTGTTGCGCGTTTAAGTTTACCGCTTGCGAGCTTTACCTCTCTTTGTCGTTTAGTCTTGCTAATAATTTTAAGCTACATGGTCTGATTTGAAAGTTTAAGGCACTGCAATCAAATTATACAATAAATAATTAATATAAGCTTTGTAAGGAATCTTACGAATATAGCTTATAGATATATAACCTTAGGCTTCGCTGCCTTACGTAAACATTTTTTTGTCAAAATTTATGTTTCCTATAAATTTTTTCCAATGATATTACTTCTTCTGATCACATTAAATAGCTGCGAAGATATTTCGATTTTTGATTATCGCTTTCTAAGGGGCACTGCTTCTCCGACTCTAACCTAACTCCAGTTGCTAATGAATATATCCTATGTTACTCAGAGATAGTGTAGCAATCTAATGGTGCAAGAGTTTTAAACATCGGTTCAGTTTTTGTTTGAGGTTATTCGTTGCAAACATACAAAACTACAAATCTTTCCTCTTTCTAAAAACACACAATAGAAATACATGTTTGTTAGGCCCTGTACCGAAGGTACAAGAGCCTATTGGATTTGTGCAAATGTATGTAACAGGTAGAAATAATGGTCGGAGACCCCCAAAGTTACTCCATTATGTTCACGAGTGATAGAGGAGTCGATATAACCATGTCCGTCTGTCCATCTGTCCGTTAGTATGAACTAAAGGATCTTGGTAACGGTAATAGATATAGACTTCGCGCTTTTTGCATTTCGACTAGGACTTCGCTGGAATTTTGCAAGTTTCTTTCAAAATATGAGAGGAGCAAAATACTTTTCCTCAGTACCATATTTATTTTAAGGCCCTGTACCTATTGGTTTTGTGCAAATGTAAGTTACAGGTAGAAATAATAATCGGAGACCCCCCAAAGTTACACCATTATGTTCACGAGTGATAGAGGAGTCGATATAACCATGTCCGTCTGTCCGTCCATCCGTCTGGCAGTCCGTATGAACGAAAGGATCTCGGAAACGGTAATAGATAGAGACTTCGTGTTTTTTGCATTCGACTAGGACTGCTCCGGAATTTTACAAGTTTATTTTAAAAACTTGCCCCTCTCCCCTTCCTCATAAAATCACCCCCAAGGTTAAAAATTTCTTCGGCACAAAAAAAAGAAAGTAAGCCAGTATAGAGATATCGTCCTTCTTAGCCAAAATCCAAAAAGTTCATCAAAATCGGATAATAAATGACGATTTTATAAGCAATTGAATTTGAGTGACCCCCCCTTTTCGTTTCGTACATAAAAAAAATGTTCTAAAGGCACTTAGTCGTGCAGTGAGAAGTGGTCATGTGTTTGGTCATAAGCTAGGGGAACATTTAATGTGTTTCTTAGGCGACCTGAACTGGTACAGGGCCTCTTACAGTCGGTTACGCCCGACTGAAATTTCCTTACTTGTTTTTTTTGCACTTCCCTAGGGAAACATTTAATGTTTACTGGGTACAGGGCCCCTTACAGTCGGTCATGCCTGACTATAATTTTCTTAATGGTTTTTTCTTTCAAACAGTAGTAAATTGGTCAAGGTATAACGAAAAAGAAGAGAGAGAAAGCTCTCTTGAATAATATAGATTTAAATAGATATAGCAGGTGTATAAGCTTATATTCCTTCTTAGCTAAAACACATCCTAACTCATAATCTATTCCAACACAGACCTTTTTTTTTGATGTCCTCGTAAAGATGGAACTACTGCGCAGCGAGCGCTGATTAACAGAAGAAGGCAGGTCTAGTAAATATGCAATCTAGTGTAGCACCTTCCAGCTGATAATTCGCATTAGACACTTTCATCAGGTTTTAATAATTCAAAATTATACGCTGGTAGTTTCAAACAAGACAAAGCATTATTTTTTGCATTTAAGGCTACCGAAATATACGCTGTCAAGAAACTTTCGGTACCTAAAGGTCTAACCACTATCTCCCTTAATTATGATGCCAGTTATTAGCGCGAACTGTCATCCAATCAACTTTCGTAGTGTTTGGCGATTTTTTATAATGAGTGAAAATATTGATCAACGTATGTTGTCGAATATATTATATTTTACAGTTATATTTTACATTGTATACGGTGATCATTATTTTCAAACACTATACATAGTTGGTCAATATGTAGTATGGACTTCACGTCTAGTCTCTTCTGTTGCAGAAAGTTACCTTAACTTGGATGCTCTAGACTCACACACTGAAACAACAATCTTGTTCTGTTATATAGCAGTGGAAGGTGCTATCTAAATTATATTTTTTTTTATTAAATTCAGCAGCTCTTAAACCCAATCTTGTATGCTTTTGCTACGAACTATAGTTTGTGTTTATAATTAATTGTGCTATTTAAACTTGTGCGCTGCATGATCTCCCCCTCTCTCTCTCTCTCTCTCTCACTCTCTTTCGCTAACTCTTTCACTCATCATCTTTCGCTATCTCTTTTCCACTGCTTAATAAGTTTATCATAAAAAAATGCATATTAATTACAACGACGCGAATGCCAATCACAGGAAATCAGCGCAACATGTTGCCGATCACCACATGTTGCTGTTGCTCTTTGGAAATTGCTCCCCATACCAAATTGGATATACATTGTGGTGGTGCGCAATTGTGCCAACAAAATTATGATTTTGCACAAAATTGCGCATAATTACGGAAATCTTTAAGATACTATTGACGGTTTTTCTCTTTTTTTTTCGGGTCATTCGACGGGAAGCACATTCTAAATTGCCATTGGCAACTTTCACATGATTAAAGATACTTTTTTTGCTGTTAGGCGTATATATAGATATTTGCTAGTAAAGTGTCAAGTTCCGTCGTTGAAATGTATAGAATTTAAAATAAATATAATATGGAGTTTCCTTTAAATACAGTTAAATGTTTTTATTGCTAATATGTAGTTTGAAAGATTTAAATAAAAAATATAAAAAATGAACGGATATTTAAATCGCATACAATATAAAGTATAATTATTATTTCCTGCATTATTCAACTTTCCAAATTGTTAACAACTTTTTACTTACTCCTGCTACTTTAAAATAATAAATTAAATATAATAGTTAGTTCGTACAGTTTAGAGCTAATTAAAGAATAAATATTAAAGTTCAATAAAATTATATTTTAAATCATGACATCCTTAAATATATTTGCATTAGTTTCTAAGACTATTAAATTCCATAATATTTTTTTTTTATATATATATTCAAACAATGCTATAACTAATAATTATAATCTTAATTACCTTATGTTGCTTTTGTGCTTATTTTCTCTCTCAAATTTGAGCATGTTTTTCTATAATTTACGCAAATTATGTATGCTGGTGTGTGTGTGTTTGTGTGTGTGTATATGTAATTAAAATGCTGCCACAACAATAATAATAAAGGTTGCCACAGTCAAAGCAACTACCACCTTATGTGCCACAGAGTGCCTCATACACTAGTACAAGTTAAACCAACATAAACATACCACAAACACATAGAACGTATACTGCCCACACACACACACACACACACACACACTATTGCACTCAAATACACATGCAAGTACCAACGTCATTGACCAACACGCGGCGCTGTAGTACGTCGCCAAAAGTTTCTTCGGCTGTAACAGCAGACAGTGTACTCTGCAAATGCAAGATGGTGACTAAGCAGTAGGTTGAGCGAAAGGGTGGAAATTACCCTTAGCAGGAGCACGAACACGAGCACACGCACGCATACACATGTAAACATAATTTTGCATTATAGCCGACTCAAACTGACCACTGCCAACAAAATGCAATCGAGTGTCCCTTTCCGACTTTGCTCTTATACATTTATTTATAGAAGTCTGCATATATTGTATAAATGTTTGATGTGTGCGTACACGGAGAAAAAAAAAATTGTATGTATTAGAAGTAATTAATTACTAAAGTAGTCAGTAATTGTCTCCTAAACATTCTTCAACGCTTTATAATACTTAAAAAGTGCGCAAAAAGCCTTTGCAACATTTTGAATGTTTCGCCACACACACGACAAATCGTTCGCAACACAAAATTTAACATAAATACGTTGATCAATATTTTCACTCATTACATAAAATCGCCACGCGCTACTGAGGCTGATTAATAGACGTCATAATTAAGCAGACTGTTACCAAACTTGAATAAAAATTTACCTGCCTGTCTAATACCCGGGAGATAGTAGTTACGCAGGTAAAAATACTTTCTTTACAAGGTGTATAAACATATTTTGATATATTTTAAGTCAGTGTCATGAGCCGATTTTATATACACGATACATATCCGCCAATCTGAATGTTCGTATGTAGTACGAAAGCTTATAAGAAATAGAACCTTATAAGACTAGCTGTAAAAATTATTTTCATTACACAATACATACTCCAACTCGATTCCAAGCACTTCTCTACTTCTTCCAGCAATATTCAAAACAGATAAACCAAATATCTTTTAAACTATGAAACGTATTCTCGTTATTCTCTTCTCTTTCTTGGGTCCTCCGATTTTTACCAAGCCTAACACCATTAACATGTATACCAAATTTCGTCCCAGTACCTCAAATGGATGTTAAGATGTGTTGAATTTTGTTTATCGCTTGTATGGGTGGTGGTGCATAGCCTCCTCCGATTTTGACCTTAGCCTATGTTACTCAGGGTGAATGTAGCTTTCCAATGGTGAAAGAATTTTTGAAATCGACACAGTAGTTTTTGAGTTTACTTAATACACAAACAAAAATACAAATCTTTGCTCTTAATAATATTAGTATAGATATAGATAATACAGTGGACACACTTCTTTGGTCAAAATTGGTTCCAAAAGAGTTTTAAGTCTAAATCTTTGGTCAAAGTTTTCTAAACAACAATTTTTATATTAAGTGGAACCCTATTTCTAGTTTCTGCAGCAACTTTGATACAAGTTTTTGATACATGATTTCAGTAGCATGCATAAAAATTTTATGTCCTGATGGTAGAAGTTAGTATCAAGGTTACTGAGCTATCCTATGTACTATCCCTTAATGTTGAGGGAGATATGAAGCCCACTAAACTTAGCTATGTCATTTCTCCGCTTTTTGGGGTATTTTTTTTTCCACAATTACATCCATTTTGGTTCGATATTAAAAATTTAATATTTTTTTCTAGAAACATAATTTACCATAGCTACACTGCAATAAACTATATTGGAATGTGGGAGCTAACACCAAGTGGGGCAAGTATCAGCAGCTAACTTGTGCTGTTTTATAATCTATTAATGTTAACTAATATTATTAAACATATATCATTGATGAAATCTAGTGAGAACAGAACTAAAACTGAAACTTTAATTCTAATGCACAAACTGAAAGATATACTGATTTCTTAAAAAAGTATACAATTAAACAAAAAGCTAGAAATAATGCTACCGATTATATCAATTAGCGGTGATAATCATTCAACCCTGCCTGACTCTTCTTAAAATTCTTCAACCCGCACATACGATGTAGTAGACTACTTGTTAGCTTTTAACAATTCGTGAATTTATGCAGTTTTTATTAACAAACCGGTTTTAAGTGCACTCTCAGCTATAGAAGGCGTTCAAAATTAAGTCTTACTGAACTAAGGACTTCAGTTAGGAGTTGCATAATTATCAACTATATATAATAATTAAATTATTATTTTTTTCTCGGTGTATGTATTTGTTTATAGTGGCCATTGTTGTTGGCGTTGACGCATACCTTAATAATTTTGTTTGCTGCTATTTGTTGTTTTTGTTATTTCTTGTACTTATGCGTAACACACACACACACACATACACATACATAGATATATAAATATTTTTATACACACCAACATAGATACAAACATTTGCATGCAATGAGCAAAATTAATTATTACGCCCGCACCACACTCGTGCTACTTGCTTCTTACCCCTTTTCGTCACAGGAGGGGTGGGTGCATTCATTGTCGAATTCCACACAGACATATGTTCACACGCACACTCATACACCGATACATAACGACTGCATTTATATATGCATGCAAAGGACATGCAATCTTGAATTCTGCTCATTATAGCCTAGGCGGTCTATAGAACTGGGTGCTGCTGCTAAAGTTGGTTGCCGTTGAGGATGTCGACGACGTGTACGACGACGACGACGACGACGACGACGTTCGAAACGGAAACAAGCAAAAGTTCTGCTTATGGATTTTGCATTACAACTGGAGATAGACAGACAAACAGACAGACAGACCGACAGACGGACAGTCGAACATTCAAAACGACAGCAAAGGAATATGCCTTCTGTATGGCTATGCTTGTTGGGTGTGCATTGTCCAGCGTGGGTGCTTGTGCAGTGCCGCATTCATTATGCATTAAAATCAACGCCGACACAAAATTCGAGCATCGACTACTACGACTACTAAAGTAAGCCACAAATCTAGGACTGGGTACAGCTTCACGTAACCTTACCTTCTCTGTCGTTCCTTACAGCCAGCCGCTCAGTTACTGCTTCATGCCAGCTGTCCTTTGCAGTACAGTTTGTGCGTCAGACTTCGTTTAAGCTACGCCATGCAAGTTATCCTTTATACAGCTGCGTCATATCTGTATTTGCTGCCGCCCACTAATATGCAGTTGCAATTACAGTTCGGTGTGGGCTTTGTTGTTTTTTGTTATACTACAGCCCCGAAGTAGGCAGCATAATTATGCTGCAGGCAACTTTTAGGACTGCTACGAATTGGTTCAACATCTACAGATTGTTCTTGAAAGCGCTGTATCATCCATCTATTAGTAGTGTTCAAAATGTTGTTCTACATCTTTGCTGTAAATTGTTGTTATGTAGTGTTTAAAGTTGTCGGTAGACAGTTTTTTTTAGAGTGCAACAATTATTCTTCGTTCGTTATTAAGAAAATAGCTGGTGTTGTTGTTAGTTTTATGCAAGTTTACTCCAGCATGCTTTGCTATTGCATAGTTTCTTCCGGATATCAATATATTCTAATATTTAGTGAGAGGCTCGACAAACAGTTGTTCACACACACACACACACACACAAATGTTTGCTGTCGAGCAAAGAGCATGCTCGATCCAACATGTTGTATCTCAAGTATTTTTATTATAGCACACAATACTGTCTGCATAAAGCTGTTATATTTTTGGCCAGAGACTATCAGTATTGTAGTCTAGGGCAGCGATTCACTTGATGGTATGTGGTTTCCTTATAGAATCATAGGAGGTTGGACTATGTTCAACTCTTCGAATAGCTTATATAGTTTCATAGGTCCAAAAATTTTATGTAGAATCGTCTACATAAAATTTTTAAAGCCTTTTCCTTAGATTTTATTAGGCTTGCTGAGCCTAAAATATCATTCATTAGCAACTGTGACTCTTCACCTAAAGTTAAAAATATTCATCCTCACAGATCGTCTACACCAAGTACTTAGTTCTGTCCTAAATCACCACTAAATCCATAAGTTGTGATTATTTTTAAATTTCTGATCAGAAACCTTTTCGGTATCAGGAGGTTTGAAGAGGTTCTATCTCACGCAAACCACATATTTCATCTTTAGCTATTTGTCCTGCATAACACTTACTGTTCAACAATGCCGACTTTACCTTTCTACGAAATACAAAAGAAACATTTGCCCAAAATTAAGAACTTTAATTGCCAAAGCGCAAAGGGGCAACTTTCTTAGGCAGCACAGCAAAGACAACCCGTACAAGTGTCTACGTATAATTATTATGCACTGCTAGACGTAGACATGCATAAGCAACGTTGCATAAATACTTATATATACATAATAAGACACACATCCTCCTTGTATATCCTTTGGCTTGTATATAAATTATAATGCGGTGGAGGTGTAAAATTTTCGATTACGAAACGACAACGACGGAGACGATGAAGGAGACGTCTTATTTCTGCTGCATATCCTGTTAAACTGCGTTTGTAAATTTCTACTGGTCAGGGTGTACACACACACACATATATATGTACGAGTATATGTCTGTGTATGCATTATAAAGACTCTGCTATGAGTCCTTGCTTGCAGATATTCCACATCGGTTTGAGGGTTGACTACTGCTTGGACTGCGTTCGGTCAAGTTTGTGCGACTGCTTTTCAGTATTTATGTTTTTGTGTGTTGCAGCTACTCCTTTGTAACCCCCTTCCATCATGCACCATTGTACGAGTTTGTTTGTGTGCAGATCCTTGTTCCTGTTGCTGTTCAGTTTGTGTTGTGCAAAAGGATAATTAATGAAATTAATGTCGTAGTGTGAGTATTTAAGTGCACGAAATATATTCGATAATGTTTGCATAAAATGCAAATTCTAAATTATGAACGTTGGCTGCAGAGAGAGTGAGAGTGAGAGTGAGAGAGAGACGTATCGGTAAGGAGGGCACAATGCGGGCGGTCTAAATATATACTAAAGTATATAGAAGGACGAAATACAGCTTTATAGCATTTAGTAAATGCATTTATTTATGTATTACAGTGCAAAGACATTTGCTAAAGTTTGTGTAGAGATTTTGGTTGGGGTCGGTCCAAGCATGTGTTGGTTTATGTATACGTATGTCATGTATATGTGTGTGTGTGTGCGTGTGCGTATATGAATTTAGCATTTAAATTAAAAATTTGACAAAAATAATTGCATATCTGAAGACCGGTATAAAGAGACCAAAGTAGCAACTGTACGTTGAAATTCGTGGAGAAGTTTAAGAGCTGCTATTTTTGAAAAATAAAAATTGAGCCTTTTGCTTAATGTTTTGCCTATAAATTATAAACAAATAAGTTTTGGGGTATAATCATGCAATAGCACGATTTTATATTAAATAAATTAAATACGCAGACAAAGGCTTTTAGAAAATAATGAAATATCTTAATTAATGCTTTTAACTCTTTCCTATTTCAGGCGCTTCGCCATGTTGACGCCAAACTGACATGGCCGAGGGCTGTGAGGAGACCGAAAGTTATCAACAGCAACAACAACACCAGCAGCAATTGCAAAAATTAAAATCACAACAGCAACATCAATTTAGTCATCATCATCATCATCGCAATAACGCCAATAAAACTGCTTTGGAGGACGGCACTATGCTCGGCACTGTGCTACCCTGTGAGGCGGCCATAAGCGCCTCACTGGGCGGCAGTACCAACGGTTCAAATAACGTTAGTAGCGTGGCAGCCAATAGTCTAATCAAGCGCGAATTGTGCGCTGTCGATGCGGCAAGTGTGCTGGGTGCAAGTCTAGCGAGTCCACAATCGCCATTGCAACAAGCGGCTGCCAACAACAACAACAATACTAATACCAACAACAAGAACAACAATAACAATAACAACAACAATAACACCAAAATGCTGGTCAACAGCTCATCATGTTCATCGTCATCATCATCCTCTTCATCATCGTCATCATCATCATCTTCTTCGTCCTCGACAAGCGCAACAACAGCATCAACTGCATCCTCGAATGCAACAAGTACTGCGGCCATTGTGCCCTCAAACTCCTCAAATGCCAATAAGAGTCCAGCCACAAGTCTGGTCGACTCTCACTCGCCATATGCCACAAATTCAACGCTTTTGAAATCACCAGTGCCACCAACGGTATCCACCAGTCCAACGCTCACCGTACGCGATCCAAGCGCATTGAATGAGAGTATAGTGGCAAGTCTAGCACGCGCGGCAAGTCATTCACCGGAGGTTGCTATCGTTGGAGTCACCGGTGTACATGCTGGCATTATTGCAATGGATGTGGATGCCGAACAGCTGCCACAATCGCCAGCACCTTCAACATCACCACCACCACCGACTGCTGCTACATTGCATTCGTCACAGTCGCAACCGCTGCCGCCGAACATGTTGGCGCTCAACATTAAGACAGAGTCGGTGAGTGAGATCGAAATATAATTTAAGCAAACAAACTATACACACTAACACAGACATATTTTATGCGATTGCTTATCAGCAAACGCTATGAGTAACTGTGCCGCGCCTAATAGATACTTTGATCTTTAGTTGCCCCCCCGGTGTACGTGTATAGTACGAATCCAGTTCTGTTGGCTAATTAGCATGCTTGGACTTAATCGTTAATTAGTTGCAAAATCGCGCGAAATTGTCAATTTGAATTAGTGCGACATAAATTCGAAAGACTTATAAAATCCAAATGAAACTAGCTCAGCAAAGATTAAGAGAGAAAAAAAAATATATTTTCCTAGAAAAAATAAACTTCAAACAGCAATCAAGGGCAACATTGTCGCCGCAACGCCGACACTCGATATCACATTTAGCTAAAGGCGATAAGTTATACAAGCAACGAAGAAATAACTAAATAAATAAAAGTTGGCCATTAGTTCGGGATAGACGGCGTGAACTATGGACAGACAGACAGACAGACAGACGGACGGATAGACACCCGCTGCTGGTGCAAACTTCACTTTGAAAATATTTGTCCCAATTTTAATGGTCACCGAAAGAAAAATAAACACAAAAAAAAAAATGAAAATGTGCGATTGTCAGCAATAAATAAAAATATTCGCATGTCCTCGAAAAATTTCGAGCTTCAAGCTTGAGTTTGCCAGTTTAATGTCTTATTTTATTTTTTAACTATAAAGTTTTTTTTTTTGTTTTGTGTGGCGCTTGATTTTTTTTGCCTTAAAGCATTTGTCTGTGCTTGTTGCATAGTTTCCGAACGAATCAGCAATTGTGCCTTTGGGTTTTTGGAAGTCCACTTTTTGGTTATTGTTTCTTAGGCTGTTTATTTTTTTTTTTAAATTTTTTTTAAAAGTGCTCATAAAGTTCATTGAATCTGTATAACTTAAAGGTTACTTTGTATTGTTGAGGTTTTATATTAAATATATTACTTACTTCGGTTACTGTACTTCAACGGGTCCATCTGTTTGAAGAACGGTGCGAATTTATGCTGCATAGTGTATAACTCTATAAAATTATACAAGTATGAAGTACAGTGTAGAATGAGTCTCTTCCTAACCTTATAGCGGATCTTCTTATAAAATAATAACACATGACAACTCCCACCAAAGTAAATATCTTCTTAAAGAACTTTTTTACTGTCTTAATATAAGCTTTTATTCTAATATTCTTTGGTTACAGTCTATTGAAAGTAACCACTACTCATTTAAAACAATTTCGAGCAACACCAACTAACATGCTATAAAATAATAATAAAAATAATTGTCTGAATTATATTTCTTGTAACGCTTTGAGCCTACAAATGTAGACCAAAAAAAAAAAAAAACTTTAAAAAAATCATTTTTTTTCTCTCTCTAAGAGCAATTAATAAAAAGATAAAAACGCAACATAAAACAAGCAAAAAACATTGCAAAAAAAAAAAAAAAAAACACGGCGCTGTAAAATTTATGTTCATGCATTCAAATGAGTAATCGCCTTCGAAAATGGTTACAAAGATACAATTCGAATAAGCCAGAGAACGCACGTCGTATATGTATCTATAAACTGCTGCAATAGAAACAATCAGCAATCGGCTATAAAAAAGGCGATCAGCAGCAAAAAATAAAATAAAGTAATAATAAGCACAAAATAAGCTCAAATAAGACCAATAAAACAACAAAAAAAAAAAATATATAAATCTAAACTAAATTAAAAAATAAAAATGCGAAAAAATCATGCGAATGTGATTGTATTCAAGCAGAGAAAAACAAGAAAATCCAGGTGCAATAAAAACCATATTAAATGCACAGAAACTGCAACAACTACAACAATTTGGCTTATAATAATGAAATATTACCGATTGTATGATGTATTTATTTTAGAGTAAAGTGGCGTGAAGTGTTTGGGAAATATATCACAGATAATTATGAGTAACGCAGCTTGAGATACAAAGATATATTTTGTGCGAGTATATTTATGCAGAAAAATAATTTAGCAATTTATTTATTAGTAAATTAAACAAATAAATTTTCATTAAATAATGTTAAATGCAAATTTTTTTATGCAGAATACATAATATTAAAGAAATGACAATTTGTGTGGATGCTTTTATTTCCAAAGGATCAAATAGCAAGCTTGACCGACATAAGATTGAATTAAATTACCTGAAGTCACTGTCATATATAAGAAAAAACATATTGTAGCAACTTTTTACTTACTTACTTACTTAAATGGCCGTCTACCGGTCTTGGCCGAGTCTAGGAAGGTGCGCCAGCCTCCATAATCCTGTGCGCACTGGCGCCAGTCGTTTTGAATGCCAAGTACGGAGAGATCTCTCCATACCAGGCCATTCCAACGCGTACCCGGTCGTCCTCCAATCAAGTTTGGGCGGCCCATGTAAACCATGCGTGCTGGAGCTCTTACATCAATTCGAATGAGGTGCCTAGTGGAGCCGCTGGAATTTTATGCGCTGTACTATGTCAACCTTATCGCATAGCTCATACAGCTCACGGTTCATACGGAACCTAAACTTGTCGCCGACACTAATGGGACCAAAGATCCTGCGAAGAATCTTTCTCTCGAAGACTTTCAACGCTGTCTTATCCGATTCAATCATGGTCTATGTCTCTACGCCATACAAAAGGACCGGGAGTATCAGCGTCTTATAGATCTTTATTTTCGTCTTTCGAGAGAGGGATTTACTTCTCATTTCAAAAGCATCTGTTTGCAAGCATGATTCTTTGCCTGCTCTCCAGGCTGACGTTGTTGTTGCTGGTTATCTCTATTCCAAGATAGACGAAGTTTTCTACAACACTAAAGTTGAAATTCTCCATCGTCACTGACCGTCCAAGACGCGATAAAGGAGTGCGAGAAGACACCAAGTACTTCGTCTTGTCCTCATGAGCCGAGACCGTTCTTTAATCTCTGAGAACGCCTTGCTGACTCGCCATTTCTGCGTGGCGATGATATCGATGTCATCGGCGTAAGCGAGCAGCATCACTTTCTTTTGGAAGAATGAGCCCGACATATTCTGTATATACGGTCAATGGCGTACGATGTATTCCATCAGAAGATTGGAAAAAATCGCAAGACATAGCTTCGCCCTGCCTGAAACCTCTTTTGGTATCAAAGGGGTCGGAGATGTTTTTCCCCACGACGAACAATCGTTGCCGGAATACCTAGTGCACACAAATAGGTGGTGTGTGTCTTTGTTGAACTTACGGGTCTTTTTCAAGATTTGGCGAAATGTGAATATTTGGTCACTGGTCGACCTTTTTGGTCTAAAGCCACACTGATATCGTCCTATCAGTGAATCGGTATATGGCTTCAGCCTATTACATAGTCTTATATCCAATGTAAAGGAGACTTATTCCGCGGTAGTTGGCTCAAACAGCGGGGTCTTCTTTCTTAAAGAAAGAACAGAGAACGCTGAGATTCCAGTCATTGGGTATGCGTTCTGCGGACCATATCTTACATAACCAACTCTTCGCAGCCTATCTTGAATAGCTCAGCTGGCAGCCCATCAGCGCCTGCCGCTTTGTTATTTTTCAGCTTTTTAATAACTGAATTGACCTCGTTATTGTCCGGTGGCTCTACAATAGTGACATCATTAACTGGTGATTCCGGTATCATTTCTCTATGGGCAGAATTGTGCGCTTCATCGCCTCCGAGTAGGTTGGAGAAATGACTCCTCTCAGTGATTCCTGTTCATCCGTTACTAGATTTCCATTGTCATCCTTGCAAAAAATTACTCCGGGCTTAAAACCTTCAGTCAGACGCTTGACCTTTTGATAGAATTTTCGAGCTTCATTTCTGTCACTTAGCAGCTTCACTGAATCGAAATTTCTTGTCAAGCGTAATTATATACGAAATGATTTGCCGGAAAGTTTTTTTAAATTAACTAATCAAACCACATAAGAAGTGTTGAGTACAGTGAAAAGCACACTGAAAAGCTGAGGGGTATTCATCCAATGGTACAGTGTCCTGTTAAACTTGAGTCAACAATTATCTCTGATCTAAGAGCTCAGTTGTATATTTCGTATGATATTCTGGCGAGTGAGGTAACACATTACAGTTGTGGACTGTCTACTCTCAGCTGTCTTAGCTAGTGTTACTTAAATCTGAGCGCAACCAGTCGATATATAGCAACACGGTATGCCAGAATAGTTAGATCCTCTATCGATCTAGGTCATTGAACTTGCCTTAGTGTTCACTCCATGCTTTTTGTGGTATGCGTCTTAACAGTAAGCTGATTGTCGACCGAATGTTAATTAATTTAACCAATTACCTGTCTGGGTATTGTAGCTTTGTCTCGTGCGATATAGAAACTGAGTTATAAGCTGCTACGAGAGTTGCCAGAATCGATCCGTTGATGTAGATTGTAAGCTAGATCACCGCCAGTCTACATTCTTTACTTTCGAAATTTAGAAATATTAGTTCAATGCGTTTTAACATCAAACCTTTTTGTTGGATATATTCTAAAATATGATTTTGATTTTTTGAATTATATTAGTTGATGGAAAAAATATCATTTTTAACAATGTGATATTTTTTTATAGAGATGTCGTTCTTTTTGCAATAGACTAGGACTTTGGCGGAATTTTACGAGTTTTTAACATTTTTTTGCTGCATTTCTATTTCATAAATTTTTAAACGTTTTCATATCATTTTTGATATTGACATGAAAAAATATCACAATGATATTTTTTAATATCATAATGATATGAAAAATTTGTATGAAACAAATTAAATTTTTTTTAACAGCAGATATTCCTACAGGAATATAACTGTACTTATGGCTGTAGTGTACTGTAGGAAGATATATATTCGAAATTTAGTATCGCGTTTAAATCCGCAAGGATCTAGTTTTGTGTTTTGCCTTTTGTTGCAGGGTTATCTCAATTGATCTACCCTTAAAATAAGTTGGTTGGGCACACTGAATACTTGAGGAGTTACCTTATTTCGTAGGTAAAGATTCAATAGACTTGTGATTGTGATTTTCGATAAAGACAATGAGAGACTTATCGACCTAAGCTTTTAGAATTAATTATCTCCAGCTATTCGAGCAGCACTGTATATCTTGAGAAGCCAAGACATGTGGTTCTGAACTGTCGAATGTCATCTATTCGTTGCGCAGCAGACTCGATCTAGGGCCTAGATTCTAGGCATATCTATTCGTCTGTCTATATTATTGTTTGAGAGAAAATTTTGCTGTCAAGTAAATACTTAGCGTAAATATAGACAGGTTATACAAACTCCAAATGCCGCACTGTTGCAGGGTATAAATTAATTGATAGCAAAAATTATTCATAGCAAAAATTTCCAACAACAAATTTGTCAATGTCCAACAGTCGTTCATGTTTAATATTCTAAAAAAAAAAAGTCGAAACAAAATATTTGACACAAATAATAAAAATAATAAAAGAAAATTTCCATTAAGTCTAAAAAACAAGCTCAATTCGATGCGATAGTAGAAAAAAGATTAAACATAGAAAGCTAGAGGCTCTTTAAGCAAAATTCTGGCACATTTTTGCATTATATTCTCTCTCTCTCTCTCTCTATCTCTATTTAAGTCTATGCCACATTGCTGCAACTAATGTTTCTCCCGTTCAACTTAATGGTTTATGTATTTAAAAGTTTTATTGCACTTAGTCATGCTGACCATTAGCTATGCTACGCTTGGTTTTGCTTAACAACGTTCAAATGTCCAAGCTACACTTAAAATAAATCCAGTTTCAAGTCGCCAAACGCCAATTGGCAACAACCACAACAACAACAATAACAACAAAAGCAACAGCAAGCAGAGCAACAGTAACAGGAATCTTCAACTTGAACTCTTCGGTGTGTGGCCGGCCCGTCGGCCGGCTATAAGGCTTTGTGAAAGTCATAAAAATAATGCTAGAACCATGCTTGAGAATCCAACACGTACTCTAATTTGAGTCACTAATTATAACTCAAACCGTCTGTCCACAAATGTTGAGTTGAATTCTGCAAACTGAGCTGAGCTGAGCTGAGCTGTACTGTGCCGAGACGCATGCGCAATTTGATCGCTGTTAAGCTATATCATTTATATGGCACTCGCTTGCTTGAAATATACTATTTGCACTCGAATATCGAAGCGGATTTCGAGTGGGGGAGTCCAAATGACGCTTTAATGGATGCGGTGCGGCAATGTGTGCCATGCCATGCCATGCAAGTGATTATAGTGTTAATAATCAGCATTACAATGATGATGATGATCATCATCATCGTCATCGACATCGTCATCATCATCATCATCAGCAACATTAACGACTTGGTCTTGGATGTCTTCTATATGCAATATACTCGTAAGTAGTTGAAGTCTTGTCGTCTTCAGCGTCTTTTGTCATAAGTGTGTGTAACCGGTTCTTAGCTGAGTACTCGCATTGCAATACGGATTAGCTTGAAATGCGCATTTTGAGTTCGGGACTCTTTCAAGACATTTGACTTGCATGTAAATTGTTTGTAATTAGTTGAAATGCATTTTCTGTTTATTGTGTGTGTGTGTAGCGCAAAAAATTAATAGTCTCACCGAGTTATAATCATTAATGCAGAATTAGTGAAAATATTTTTATGTGCCAAGCATTAAAAAATGTTAAAGTCGTCGTCAAGTGTTATCTATAATTGGCTTGTGCCATATATCCATGAGATATTTTTAATATTTAAATAAAGCAGATACGTTTAAGTAACCAAAACGATTAATAAACTTCTTAAGATAATATTGGAAAAATGAGATGTAATTGTATTGAAAAAATAGTAAAAGCTGCAAATTAAATTGTTATTAAAAGTTGCTTAGGCGAATGCGCAAATGCGCGCTTAAAATCATTATTTTATCTACAAAAATTTGCTTATAATATCATTTTGGCTTAAGCTTCTCTTTTTTTTTTAAGCGATTTAGAATTTCTTTATCTTTATGCAGTCGCTTGAACTAATTAAACGACAAGTTTTGATATATAAAGTTTTTATATACTTTAAGTTGCTTGTGCAGCATATGGTATGCGTGAACATGCTATACACAATGATAGATCTTTTGGAGTATTGCAGCGGATGAATTAGTGGATATAAATTTCAACATTTTTAACATGGGTTTTGAAGGCATCAACAGCTTCTTCGGTAGTTGAAAACCGCTGTCCGCGCAGTTTAATTTTGATGTGAGGGAACAGGAAGAAGTCATTTGATGCCAAGTCAGGGCTGTACGCCGCATGACACATCAATTCGATGTTTTGAGCTTCCAAAAACTCATTTGTTATGGCTGAAGTCTGAGAGCTCGCATTATCATGATGAAGTATGATTCGTCTGCGTCGGTTCCGTCCTTCTTTCCACAAGCAGCACGGTCGCAACATGTCCGGGTTTCAAGAAGAAACATGCGATCATTTGTTTCGATGTGCTGTGCGAGCGAGTAATTTTTGTTCAATTTTGCTCGTCTTGAAAGACCCACACGGTCGACTGCTGTTTTGTTTCGGGCTCATACGCATATATCCACGTTTTATCACCTGTCACGATTGAGTAGTCGGCTTTTAAAGCACCTCGCATGAATTTCTTCAGCATTTTCTTGCACCAATCGATACGAGCCTTCTTTTGAGCGATTGTCAAATTATGCGGTATCCAATGTCCTTTCTGACGACCAAATGTTCAAATATTGTATGTGTGCTAGTCATACTAATGCCCAGGGATGCTTCAATCTCACGGTATGTCACATGACGATGCTGCTTTATCAGTTCACACACAGCATCGATGTTTTCTGGCACCGATTTTGGACAACCTTCACAAAATACGTCGTTAAGTGTACTGCGGCTACGATTGAATTCGTTTTACCAGTTTTTCACAGTGGCCAAGAATGGAGCTTCTTCACCAAGAGTTAATTTAAGTTGATTGGTGAACTCTTGTCTTGATAAGCAACATCAAACATCAATCAATCAACAATCATCGCACGAAAATTTTCATGGTTTAGAGATGAATTTTTCAGCTGCCGGTGTCTATAAAGAAACCAAATTGGGCTCGTAGATCAAAGTGTTCACAGTAAATTAGGCCTAAAAAATGTCAGACATTACAATGGAGACGACAGATTGCATCTGGCAACATGTTTTGTTGCTCAGGCTAGAAATATATGTAGCAATCCTCTTAATATATAAATTCGATATACCTATGTCCGTCTGTCCTTATGATAATTGAGATCTTGGAGACTATAAAAAATAGAGCTTTCCAATTTGCATTTGAATACGCTAAACACTTTCCTTAACGGGAAGTTGGTACTTAACATGCAAAACCTTCTCCACATTCTGAGTTTTTGTATGAAAAACATTTATTGATGTTTTAAGATTCGCTAGAAGCACCCAATTTGGGTTACTTTACGTTAATCCTTATAAAATATTTTATTTATATTCAGATCGGAACACTAAAGAGTAACTCATACAAATCTGTCCAACATTTCCGAGTTTTTGTATGTTAAACTTTTTATTGTTGAGCTTTATTTAGCTGAAATCGTCAAAATTTCGTGTCACTTGCAAGATTCCTAACAAAATATTCCATATATGCTAAGATCGTACAACTTGAATGGGTAGACGACCCATATAAATCATTAGAAACAGGGTATTTCGTAGTCGAGAGCACTCATCTGCAGCGTTCTTTCTGGTTTTATTTTGTCTTCTCCGCGAAAGCATTGATTAACATCATTTTACTGTACGTCCAAGCGTTTCTAAGCGTTAAGGAACAACGTCTCAGAAATGTTTTCTGGAGCATTGAATCTAATATTTGTCGCTTTGGTTTTTTTGTTATTTTTTTTGGAAGTGATACATGGTTTATGGTATGGACTTAATTTTTCTACAAAGACATAACCACAGACGATATGCTGCCATACTTAGAGGAATACATGTCCCTAATTTAGAGGTTCTTTTGGAAAGTCCCTTGTGGAAAGTCTCCATTGCAAGGCATCAAGGAATATAAAATAAATATTAATACGAAGTGTGTGCTACATGTACATACAACTCAAATTCGGGATAATACAATGGCAATTAAATTCGGGTAAGTTAAAATTATGGTCAGGAGTGATAGAGGAGTCGATATAGCCATGTCCGTCTGGCCGTTCGTATGAATCTCGGAAACGTTAATAGATAGAGACTTCGTTCTTTTTGCATTCGACTAGGACTTTGCCGGAATTTTACAAGTTTATTTAATAATTTTTTTAGCGTAAATTTCATCAATCCCAAAAAAATATACCTCACGAATTCAGTTCCGAATATAATCCCAACATTTGTAAGTATATGGTGAATCGTGTAACTGAAAGTCTCGAAGCTCATTCAAGTGCGAAGTGGCTACTTGTTAATATATTCAGCTGACACCGGACGCCACCCCTTGCACGTTTTGTGGTGTAGTCACATATAAACTTTTCACCTAACTTACGGCTCTTAAGATGCATGGTTTGAAACTTCGTCAAAAGTAAATTTTTGCTTCTTTCCTTTGCACTGTTTGAAAAATAGTGCTCGGTGGATCACTAATATGTATCTCATGTTGTAACTTTGAAAATAATATCCCGTGCTAGTCCTCCGCTTCGAGCTTTTAAACTGAAATTTTCAAGAAATAATAAGAGATGATCAAACCTTATTAAGCAAGCACATGTATCTCCTTTAAACGGTTTCGCAGCCAAAAGTTATATGGAGAGCATGTTTAAATTTTCGCCATATAATCTAAATTCTTATGTCTAATACTTTATATGATGAATTAAAACATCATCATCGAACTAAGACAAATCGCAAATCCATTTTAGCATGAATAATTGAAGTTAATAATTGATTTTCGGACTATAAACATTATAAACTACAAAACCGTTCCTCTACTAAATCTAGCTCCCAACCATATTGACCTCATTTAGGCGTTACATACATTAATTTCTGACAACTTGTAAGTACATACAACGACTGCATAAGCCACTTAATAAAACGCGGCTGGATATAGACACGCAACTAAAAATTTCACATATAAACAGAAAAACTTTTCAACATTTTTAATAATTTACGACGACGACGACGACGTCGTTGACGACGAACAACAACAACACATCAGCAACAATGTTTATAATTTTTAATAAGCCATAATTAAGCTGCAATTTTCTGCGCAAAAAAAAAAAAATTAAAAAAAAAATAAATAAATAAATATATATAAACGAATTGAAATTAAGTCGAACTCTTATCTTAATACAGCAAAAAATAAAAAATAATAATAATAATAAATTACATAGTCTCAACGTCCAACTCAAGAAAAGCAGCTTAAATTAAAATTATTATTGGCGTGCATCATTGGCAATGCAAGCTTTAATATTATACCCTGTAACTATTTAGTATATAAAGGCATAATAAATGTATGCAAATATAAGTAACAGCTAAAAGAAAGCATTGGCAAAATTAAAAATAGCTACGCTGACAATTGTTTCGAAGCTGTGACTTTGCATTTTATTCTTTTTTTAAAAAATAAATTTTCTTCAATTATTTACAGCGTATTGCATAGGCGTACACACTCGAAAGCTGCGTTCTTGCATGTTTTATTATTTCAGTTTTGTTGCAATTTTCGTTTAATAATTAATTTATAATTAAATGCAAGATAATTTCAGTTTGTTGCAAGCAACCAATTCAAGCAGTTTGGCAACATTGCAACTTGACAGCCGCAACAACAACAACAACAACAACAACCAGACACAAATTGCTTTGTAACTCATTTGCAATTAATTTAAAATTAATAAACCAAGCAATGACAGTTTACGCTGAAACGGATTTAAAATTAGGTCGCCAAGTGTTGAGTCTTAAAATGGGTGGCATAGGTTAAAGATTAAGTTGCATCTTAGTCATCAAATAAACTATTCGTCTTAAACAAAATTTATGCCTTTGGCATTTTGCGCTATAAATGCCGACCAAAATTTTCCACACCACTAAAATGTTACACTTCCTTTTTTGTGTGTGTGCAATGCTGAGGTGCGCGCGTTTCGTACAAACTTCTGCTTGAAGCTATTCTGCATTTTTTTCAAAAACTTTGTCTTATTTTTTCCAGAACCAATACAAACACGCGTCGAAAATTAATTGACCTCATATGCAGCTGGTTAATGCTTTTGGCCAGCTATGGTGTACGAATAAACGATTAGACTGTCTGGCCGTCTCGTTGACTATTTGGCTTGCTGGCGTGTTGGCTATCTATGCGCTTGTCTATCTACGAATATGTCTGTCTGTCTGTCTGTCTGTCCTCTGTCTAGTAGAGTAGTTTTGTTCTACTGCTGACCAACTAAGGTGGCTTAGTCAGCAGCAGAACGAAGCGAATATTTGCAAAGGCGATATGCACCTAAAACGTTGAATACACTGAAAGAAAATATGGTTTTATACAAAATTGTATCTGTAGATTATAAGGAAAACAAAAATGAGCTATTAAAGTTGCAGAGAGAGAGAGAGAGAGAGAAAAAAAAGAAGAAGTTTAAAGACTTATGCTCCTTGTTTACTATAGACACCACTTCAGACAACAAGGAATGATCAATAAAGTTTCTCCCGGTAAACGTGCACCAAAGAAGGCCAAGGTGGCTGGGAATATAAAATCCATACTTTGGGCTACTCCATCCTTCATATTCTTCATCATTAGCACATGTGACTATTTTCTATTTTCAAAACTGAAATACTGGCAAAAGATTTTGATCCAATGAAGAGCTCATCACCGAAACCAGCCTCTATTGTTCATTATTCAAAAAGTCTATAAGTTATGAAACCACCCTCGTACTATACATTTGAACACCATGTAATTATTTCTTTTGTCTAATTACATTGAAGTGGTTTTTTATGTATTTATGTCTGCTGTACACGATCCCGGAATTTTGAGGATTTTGAAAAAAAAAAGGTTTTTATTAGAGTTTTAATTAAGGGCGGCTTCATTCATTACACTGGATGGTCCAAATGAAATAATGAAGTCGAATGTCACCAAAAATCGAGCATTTTCCCTTCATTATTAGTAAGATTCTCTGTTTTTATTTTTAATTTTTCTCAATCTACTTAAAATATATATATCTATCTCTCTTTTAATGTTTCTCTCTCCATTTTTATTTCTAAAGCCTTCTTATACTTCACACTTTTTTCTTTACATTACCAAACTCCTATTACATTCCACTTCTGTAACCCTTTCGTATGCCGACTTAACCTTTCCGGTTAATAATTAGCGCAACGCGATACGGTCTAAGTTTTGTTGTCTTAAAACAAAAAAAAAAACAAAAAAACTTATACACTGAAATATATGACACGGAAATTTAGGCCGGCAGCCTAGAAAGCCAGTTAAACGACTCATCAGGATGCAAAAAAAAAAATAAAACAAAATAAAGGAAAAACTTAAAAATTAAACAGTATGAAATACTCCAGAGATAATGTGAACAACGACTACAACCGACAACTAATAATAATGAAAAACAGTTCAAAACCACAAAACTCAAATGCCCCAATGGCAATATTGGCAAACGAGTGGGCAGCACCGTTTAGCGGGCGGTATGGGATGGGGGGGTATTGAGAGAAGCGCGCGCAAAACGAGTGCATTAAAATAAATTTAATATTTCTGACGATGCTCGTCGTATATTCGTTCGAAGATCGTTTGACTGTCTTTCTGTCTGACTGTCTGGTCTGGAAACTTGAGTACAGGCGCATTGAACTTGGCTTCAGCGAAACTTCAACGAACTGCGCTCATAATTTGCAAGAGGAACGCGCAAGCGCAGTACAGTACAGCGCAGCGCAGCGCTCGATGTGGCGTCTCGAATTGCGCGCTCCGCTCGTCGGTTAGCGACGTTGCAGTTTAAATAGTTAAAGCCAAAAATAGCATTTAAACTCATTAATTTAACGCGTGATTATGACCATGTTTGCCTTTGTTAGATGAGAGACGAATATGCGGTATGCGGAATATTGCGGCAATAGGATGCCACATTCGAAACGTTGCCAAAAGGTTTTTCTTTACATTTTGTTGTACGTGCTGCGCTTCGCATTGATGTTTAATGCATGTGCGGTCGTTTGTTTTGCGCTAATCGTATATGTACACTGAAAAAAATATTGTCTTTAGAATCTTTATTTAATTTGAGAAAAATACTCATGACACAATAAGCGGAAAAAGATGCATGTTACACAGGAAATATATATAAATATTTATGTAGCTATTTAGCTATCTAGCTATCTAACTATCTAGCTATCTAGCTATATAGCTATCAAGCTGTCTAGCTATCTAGCTATCAAGCTATCAAGCTATCTACCTATCTAGCTATCTACCTATCTACCTATCTACCTATCTAGCTATCAAGCTATTTAGCTATCTAAATTTTTAGCTATCTAGCTATCTAACTGTCTAGCTATCTAGCTATCAAGCTATCTACCTATCTAGCTATCAAGCTATTTAGCTATCTAAATTTTTAGCTATCTAGCTATCTAACTGTCTAGCTATCTAGCTATCAAGCTATCTACCTATCTAGCTATCAAGCTATTTAGCTATCTAAACTTTTAGCTATCTAACTGTCTAGCTATCTATCTATCTATATATCTATCTATCTATCTATCTATCTATCCATCTGTCTATTTATCTATCTGTCTGTCTATCTTTTTATTTATATATAAATATATGTGTACGATTTGTTTGCATTGGCGCGTGCTAGTATTTTAGACTTTGCTTTTCATAAAGGAAATCTTAAACTGTGTCTAAATTAAGACTCCTTTATTCGTTAGCAACTTTGACTATAGATACAGAAGTTTTTCATATATGTATCTTTTAGGGAATTAACGTTTTGAGTTGTCCTTTTTTCTTTTCAAGCTTTAAGCTTATATTTTAATTGATTGAAGCCACATAATTTTAACAGTGTAAGTCATGCATTCAATTGTAGCACGCTCTTCATTCGCTTCTTCATAAAGATGCAGCAATTGTGATAATTTTTCTATTTGTTATTTAGTCGTCCTCATGCTTTCTGTCCAAATTATACATTTTCCCCCTAAGTCACCGCTTAACGTTCTAAACAAACACAATATAGCATTTAATAATATTTTATATACGAGTTTTTTTTTTTTACCTACCTACCTACAAGCCAGTATCTGCTTCTTCACCTAGTCGTATCTACGGTATGTATTTATGTATGGACTCTACGAATTCATTGTCTTCACAGTCATTTCGATGCTGTCTGTGCTACTTTGCTCGTTGATTTTAAGCTGCTTTCTTTGCTTTGAAACTGCAACAAAACGATAATTGCACCGGAATGCATTCTGAAATGCATTCTGAGTTCTTAGCTACTTTGGCCGAAGGCGCTAATTCGTTGCATTATTATTGCTGTTGTTGTTCATGAGTTTTATTTTCTTGTGTTTAAAGACAAAACCAGATGCATTATTTCCAGAGTATAAAAGTGGGTGTGCTGCTTATTTTTATGCTTGCATATGTCGTATTTATTGGTTCGGCAGTTTCTGCTTAAATTTATTGTACTTAATTGGAAGGTGTATCTATAAGTGACTAAGATTTAAGACATATAATTGCATAAAATCAATGACAGAAGTATCAAAGTACGAAATATAAAGTACTATCATTCATCTACTAAATAATATCTATAGGTAGTAGCAAAATAAGTTGACTGAAACTTTTTTTTTTTTTTGGTTAGTTTTAGCCAACCGAAACCATATTCTGCAATATCAATTTTTTAGTGTAACAGTTCCAACCGACCTGTTACTTTTTATGAAATCTGGATAAGCATAATTTTTCGCTTTAAACACAAAACAAATGTTTATATTCAGAAAGGACAGTGCGAACTCGTATTTACCATGGATGGTCTCTCTGAAGACTGCCATGACTGGGTTCCATTTTTGCAATATTGTTGTCTTCTGTGCCCAAAGTGTGAACCATGCGATACGACTTGCGCCTTGATGTAATAGTTCAGCGTTTCACATCGTTTCTGGCCAGAAGATATGGCAGCTAATTCTCAAATATTTATTGACGAAAGTTTAAAGCTACCCGCCAAGATAGGGGAATATGTGAACAACATCAATGTTGTCAATGGTGTTGTCGTCAAGTTCTACAGATTTTGCTGCAGCATTATTATGCATGTGTGTCATGTAGCAGATATCATCAGCAAAGTCTAAATCACTAAGCTTCTGATTAAGTCTTCACTGTAAACCTGCTGTTATCACCGCGTTTGTGGGTTTTAAGTACTACATACTTGGAGGACCACTTTAAAAAAGAGTGCTGAGCACACTGTCAGATATCGCTGTTTATGGTGAAGTTAGTGCGGTTGTTGCCTTTAATCCGCAAATGGAGAGCTGCGCCCTCATAAAGAGGACCTCCATTCGACCGTTTGTTCGACTATGATCCGAAGTGTATTTATGTGATCAACCCATTATGTTCTCGTATTGAGTTTAACAGCTTTCTACCGCTCCAATTTCTTCGTTGACTAAGGTCGCTCAGTTTGCAAATAGTGACAATCACTCTCTCGTACCATGAGATGGCGTTGGCGCTGAATTTAAGCAGTTTAGCTGGTAAGCAGCTTTGTTGTTTTTTAGCTTTTATGAGGCCAAGGATATTCTTTTCTCAGTTGGTGGATCGGTGGAGATACTTCTGCTGGAGTTAAAAATAACTGAACTTTCTAAGTATCATCCACTTCGAAGAAATCCATTCAGAGTACCAGTAGATCTTCGATAGACGCTAAACACGTCACTTGGCTTGATAGGTGGAATACTTGGATTAACGGTATCTAGTTTCTTCTTCTTAGCCATTGCCATTCACATAAGATCATTGGAGTTTTTTTTTCGAATAAAGTACAAGGAGAAAGTTTTACAGATGGCGACTGTAACTAGAGATTCTTTCAAATATTCTTTCCAAGGAAAATTCCTTTCAACTGAAAATTAGGGAACCGAAAAGAGAAGAGAGAAATCAGGTACATTGCTGTGTTTTATAACACCATAAGATGCAAATAAAAAATAAAATCTGGAATGTACTTCCATCTTTCAACAAATAATACGCTGTAAGCTTTTCAACTTTTAATTAGTAGCGCGATTTGTTCCTAACTGGATCTGTTTGGTGATATTTTAATAAATTTAATTTAATTCAAAATCAACGTTTCTAGTTAAACACACAACAAGAGCTCGGAAAGAAGGATCATGTTAACCCTTAGTAAGAAGTTGGCATGTTTTATTTGTTATGTAACGTTTAAAAATGCAGATTTAATAAGAATAAATGAATCGCTGCTGGGAAACTCCGCTGTTCCAACAATTCTGCAAACAACAAATCCCTTGCTCACAAATTATTTAAGGATTTGATGTGAGCACAATATAAATATTTTATATTTTAAATTTTTTAAGAATTTTCCAGTTTATGACATGCTTACTGTAGTAGGCTATAAAGCAGTTACTTAGTCTAGATACATACATACGAACCCCAGTAATTATGTTCACTATGCAACGTCAAACGTGTAATTAAGTTGCAAACAAATGAACTTGTATATTCAAACAGCTGACACGTGCAATTCGTGCAGCATACGACAGCAGTAAGCATAGCAGGAACATATGTTGCAAGGCGCCTGCCTGCATCATATGTCGTATGCTCGGTAGCTATGTATGTATGTTGCATGAATTAAAAGAGAGATCTAAACGAAAGTACGATGAAAAGTGACACAAACGCCAATAACGGCGCTAAGCTAGCCACTTAACTCAACTTTGGTTCTTTCTGTACTCTTTAAATTTTGTATAAAAGGGTACATTATTTTTGGGCAAGCGTATGTTGCATAAAAAAAAATTTTAAGAAATATATCGAAAGATGAGTCTAGTTAGACATATACGTCTGTACATTTGCTTGACTGAAGTTTCAGTATTTATTTACACACCTTTTCTTCTCTTTATTTAAAATTTCTTTTTATACTTTTAGATTATTTAAGCTAGAAATGCCAAATTTGTTATAACTTCTATCAACTCAACTTCTTTTAACTCAATGAAACACTCTACATACATCCTGAACTTCATATAGCGCTCATACAAATCTACGATTTAACTACATACAAAGCACAGAGTATCTCGCAGTCAACTATTTCCGACTGCTGCGTTTTTATACTTGTTTTGTTTGCAGCAAGGGCGCCAGCATAGAACAACATCCGGTCGCGCCACTTTTAGCTTGCCACATACACTCTGTGTGCAGATACTTTGTACGAGTATGCAAAAGGTTCATATACACGTGTGACTAATTAAAACGAACAATACGAAAATTAATTACTAAAACAGGTTAAGTTGTGCGCAATATAATAGTTTACCACATGCCACATGCAACGGCAACATTAGCAAAAACGGCAGCGGCAGCAACTTCATCAATTGCGACAACAACAATGTCAGCATCGTCGTCATCGTCATCATCGACGTCGTCAACATTATGTCTGTTGCAACATGAGTAATGCGGCAAGCAGCGGCTGCATATACCTGTATATTGCTGCCACCTTTGCTCCTGTTGTTCCTGCTGCTGCTGCTGCTGCTGTGGTCGTCGATTAGCCACTTGGCTTAAATGGCACCAAAAAAAACAAAAAAAAAAACAAACATCAAAATTGCTGAAAAATTATATGCAACGAGTTTAGTTGGTTGTTATTTAGTGGCTGCAGTTGAGTGAGTGTATGTCCTGTCTGTTACTACAACATTTTGTTGTTAGTTATTTGGAATTTTAGTTTACGTCGTTCGTTAGTCAACATGGCGTATGATGATGTATTACATCAATAGTTTACACAAACATATTTCAATTGAATTTTAATAAACATTAAAGCCATAAGGCTCACCAGCTAACTGTCTTACGTTGCCTGCTCTAATGTCCTTCATCGCTTTCTAGGCAGCTGCATTAATTATTTATTGAAACACATAAATTTCAATAAATAACATTTGCCATTAAAGCGAAAACCACAACAATAACACACCATTAAGTATTCATCATTTCCTTTTTTTTTTTTTATCATAACCTTAATTATAGACATTGTGGTCTACATATATCGATTGTATATATTCTCTCAGTATCTATATGGATATTATTTTATGCAACATTTTTGTACAGTTCATAGTTTGTGTCTTACAGGACGACAGCTGATATAATATTTTAGTCTATGTATCCATCAACACACACAAACAATAATCCCCTCGTTTTGTTAAATGCATACTTAGCAATAGATGGCGCTACGTAGTAATCTAATGCAGCGCCAACTATTGGTTCCCATTATATTTATAAGAATTAGAGACATATATTCTTTAGAAACAATTAATTTCAAATTTAATTTGTTTGCAACTGATTTATCACAGCGAAAAATAGTCTAGCATCATGTTATATATATATGGTCCTCCAAATAAAATTAAGTTAGTTATGGACAGTCGGGAACCCCCAAGGCTAACCCAATTATGGTCAGGAGTCATAGAGGAGACGAAACGGTAATAGAAAGAGACTTCGCATTTTTTTTGCATTCGTGTAAGACTTCGCCAGAATTTTACAAGTTTGTTTTAAAACTTTGAATCATCAACTTGCAGAACCCCTCCCCCCTTCACCCCTTCCCCATCAAATCCCCATACTTGCATGACATAAGAAAGGAACAACACTATTTGGCTCGTCATCATAGTCATGAGAGAGGTTCAATGTGAGGTGTGGGTCGTCACCTCATACACTTTTCAACTCCATTTCGTTTCATCTACAATAGACTATTGACACACACTATAGAGAGCTACTCCCAATGGCATTTCCACACTTTTCTAAAATTTTTGGGCCATTACGTAGGACATTTCAACATAATATTACTCCCTGACAAACCGCTCGAGTAGTAAAGAAGTAGATTAAGGACCAAAATGTTACTTTAATGGAGTGACCTTCGTATTCCCCTGACCTCAAATTGAAAACAATTTTGCTTCGTGTTTAGATTTCAAAAATTAAATTTTTGACGTAAAACTTCTTCACGTAGGCTAAATTTAAATACAAAAAAGCGATTCGCGCGAGTGAAGAAACGTTGAGTGAAATGGCAGAGGGGGGGAAATGCTCGCGTAGCAAGCCTAATATTTTTTAAAGAGAGCGTGTGTGTGTATAGTACATTTTCAACTTCAATAGTGTACAAAGTGAAACAGAATTCAAGATGGGAAAAGCATTGACAAGTGATTCTAAAGCATAGAGAATGCGTGATTATGCATGAGTAATAAAGAGATATTGTTCTTGCTACTGTTAGTCATTGTGCAAGGTGAAATAACAATCGTGAAACGGAATTCAAGAGTGGTAAATCATTGTTATGTGATTCTAAAGCATAGAGAATGAGTGATTATGCATGAGTAATAGAGAGATGTTGTTGTTGCTACTGTTAGTCATTGTGCAAGGTGAAATAACAATGGTGAAACGGAATTCAAGTTGAGAAAATCATTGTTATGTGATTCTAAAGCATAGAGAATGAGTGATTATGCATGAGTAATAGAGAGATGTTGTTCTTGCTACTGTTAGTCATTGTGCAAGGTGAAATAACAATCGTGAAACGGAATTCAAGTTGGGAAAATGATTGGCTTGTGAGTCTGAAGCATAGAGAATGTGTGCTTGAGAGAGGTGAGAAAGAAAGGTATATAGTAACTAAATAATTTGCTGGTATTTGTAAGCTGTAGCTGAAAATCAAGTAAAAAATTCTACACTCTTTCATATTCAATCATGCATTCGATGGCTCAAATAATTAAAGTTTCACATGACTTATTATGTTCTAAAATATTAATCAAAATTCTTTGTTCTTGTTGTAGTCTTGCTAGTTGTAGCAGTATACTACTGAATGCAATATAATACGTTTTTGAACAACTTAATAAACTATAACTTATTTACAACTGTAGACAGCTGCTACTTCACTCTCTTAGAACAATTAACCCTACCCTATATGTACTTCGTATACAATTTTCTAAATAAGATAAAACGTTAAATAATAAATAAAGAAAAACAACAATTAAATATAGGATCCCATGAACGTACTCAATAATAACTTTTGTCACTTTAATTGTTTTCATTTTGCGAATGACTAATATGCGAGGACTACTACAGTACCGAATTGTTTGGCGGGGAATCCGAAATAAATAACACTGAAGAATGAGCGAATAAACGCGCACACGAACGAAGAAATATCATTTAATTGAAATAATTACACATTAAATGCATTAATTATATTTCTCGCGCACTATTTTTCGTAATTTAGCAAGAATTATTATTGTACTACTATGGAGCTTAGCTCTACCAGCAGTTACTGTCACGGCGACACGCGAGAGGAAAGCTTACAGGCCGATAAACAGCACAACTGACGCCGCTGGCAAGTTTTTTTGTGTTGCTTTTTTTTTTTTTTTTGTTGTTCATAATCAATGACGGCGTCGACGGCGACTTCGGACTTCGACGGCGTAATTATTAATTTAAACACGAGTTGGTCCGTTGGGTAATATGCTATCTCGCTTACGCTTGTGTCTAGTATACGCTATAAATGACCAATGGACGCCCAGACTAAATTACAAGAACAACAACAGCAATTATAATTACCAAGCAAATGTTCGTGGTTAGACTTCGTTGAAGTTCCTCCGTTGTTGTAGTTAGGTCATAATTATTGCCACAAAATTTATAATTAAAATAGTATTTTAGATTTAAAATATTAACGTTGAGACTGTCAGATGTTGTGGTACGGTATGGTCGCAAGAATTGTTAAAAAATCAAGTCAAGAAAATTGCAGCGCGGAAAATTTTTAATTACAAGTAGAGAACTTGTATGGAGAGAGAGTATATAGCGTGGGTTAGTCAATTTTTGCATAAATAAATTAAAAAAATCAATAAAATAGCAGCTTACAAAATGGTAATAATATCTCCCAAATTGCCGCTTATATATTGAGTACCTAGGAAATTTTTTTAATACTTTTTATTTATAATTAGAAAAATATATGTTGTAAGCAGGTTATATTGTCATAGCGCTCACGGTTGACTCTTTATAACTCTTTAGATTTGTCTTACTACAAACTCTGCTGCGTCTAAAGCCTTTAAAGCCATAAGTCTTATATTCTATACACAAAACTGCAAATGCTTGTCCCTTCTTGTGCAATACCACTTTGCATGATGTGACTTTTCTGGGCTCAAGTTATCTCAAATAAATAAATTTATACAAAAATATGTACATCAGCATACTTTTAGCGCCCAAAGCGTGAATATGCAGCACTTATCATATACATAACTTCACATGTTTTGCCGTTTAACACACTCAAACTGTTGTTGTTGTTGTTGCTGCTGCCGCTCCAAGAAGTAAACTCTAGCATAGCAAGTTGTTAACTCCCAAACCAAAAGACGCCACTGTGTCTTAGTTGCTATTGCTCCCACCATGAAATAAATGCCATAGAGAAACATTCAATTAAAAAATACGCATTATTCGCATGCAAAATGTTGCATGTTTCATGTTGTTGCTGGCATGCAGCATTCTAAGGAGCAGCAGCAGCAGCAGCCACTGGCATCAGAGTTGTCCATTGGCGTTGTTGCAGTTGCAGTCATCTCTGCTGTGATTGACAATGGCGATTTTCTACACTCGACTTGACTCGACTGGACTCCAGTCGAACTCGACTTTATGCTGTGAGGCACTCACTCTATGCAATTTGCGTATGCTGCATGTTGCATGTCGCATATGTTGCTGTTATTGCTAGTGCTGCTGCTGCTTAGCCACATCATTAATTGTTGCTACGACTCTTTGGCTAGTTTATTTTGCTGCGCGTGTAGCGCTAAAATGCGCAATTATTGTGCGATTAGAAAGTTTGATGTACACTTATCGATAAGCAGACATGCTGCATGTTGCGTTCTTGTCAAACTGTGGGCAGCAAAGAGGAGCGAGTAGCTAGCAGTTACCAGCTATACGCAGCATAATGTGCTGGTGTTGCATTACCATACAGAGTCAACGTGCTGATTTAGGTTAATGGCAATATCTTTTATTTATTTGTAGCTATTTAAAGTAATTTACATAGTTAGATGAGTTGCAATACGCTTTTATAGATAGCGCGCGGCATGGAGGGAAAGGCGCAACGCTGGAATAAAAATTAGAAAACTTGATTTTATTGAGTGTGGAATGTGGTCTTTTAAGAAATCTTTTTAATAACTTTGAAGTAAAACAAATTGCCAGCAAGTTAAGATTTTTAGAGCAAATATTAAAAATAAGATAGAAGCTGCGAAATTTTAGATTTCTTTTTTATAGGCTACACTGGCAACCAAAGAATATTCAAAGTTTTAGAATAATTTATAAAAGAAATAAAAGAAAGCAATGACAGTCAACATGAACTATATAGATTCTCAAAAGCTGAACCGTGTATTTGTTGTTCGTGTTAGTGTATAATGAGATAAGGATGATTCTATTCCTGACAGTATAGATGACCACAGGATAGCAGAAGACCCCGAACAGATGTACGTAGAAGCAAACAGCATACTATTTATGTTTTAATTTTACTCTTGACTTCGGCAAGCATTCGTTACTTAAATAATTATTCGGAGCGGAGTGATGCAATAATTTGTTCATCACATTACGGAGCAAAGTGCTTCAAGCGATGGACCCGGCAGAAGATATTCAGTAAAGGTTGTTAAAGATTTTTAATCCCAAAATCCCGATTTTTTTTTTGTGTTTAAGCCAAGACTGTTTTGACTCTGGTTTTATGTTTGCACATTCTTTTCATTGAAACCGGAATATTTGTATAAAAGTTTTTTCCTAGCAAAAGGAACCTCAAAAAATCCCTGCAAAATTTGAATTACTATATATTAAAGACATGATTTTCCCACTGAGTATCTAACTTTTCAGTACAATAAATTGAGCTGTTTTGGCTTTCAAAAGTAATACATTTGCCTATATTTTATAGAAGCCATTCTGCCTTTTACACGCACTCAGCTACCAACATTTCTCTCTCACTTTGACTTTTTAATAGCAGGCCGACATAAATGTAAGACAAAAGTAGCGCGCGTAGATATAAAACAGCAAATGCAGTAAGAAGCGTAAGAAGCGCCTCATTGCTCATACCCAACCTCATTCACATTCTTAAACAACAAACTTTTTTTTGTCTGTTTTTTTTTTTTTTTGGCTGAGTACTATGTAGAGTTTGCTTAGATATATATATGTATCTGAGACGCCATCGTGTTCAATCGAGCATATCTTGACTTTTCTCTTACGTTTGTTTGGTAGGTGGCGCCATGGGTTTTTTTCCGCTACTGCTTAGCGCCGAGTATTTCAAAAAATATCTTTAAATGTGCAACAAATGTGTATTTTGTGTAAAAGATAGAAAACTGCAAAGTGCTAAGTTGTTTAGGTCTCTATATGAGCTAAGCATGCTAGACTGAGAAATTTAAAAATAATGTGCCTCACCTATATAAGCACACGATTGAAGTAAAACTGCTGAACAAAATGGAATTAAGTTTCAAAATAGTCACCAGAGATGTGTTCAATTATTTTATTAATTTGTAATACAAATAAGTGGCTTATGATATTGAAATTTAGTTGCTCCATTCGACAATATTGTCGGATTATCAGACATGATCAAATATAATTTTTCTTTGAGAAAATTTAATAGTGAAGCTGATGATTTTTTGGCGAAATGCAAATTGAAAACTTCTATTAAAATTATTTGGAGAATTTGCTAAAATTCTTAAACTTTTCTTTTAATAAATATAAAAGAGTGTAGAAGTTTTTTTTCTTGATTTTAAGCTACAGCTGACATATATGTACCTATATTTGGTTTCAATTATTAAAGACTATTTTTCAGTAGCACAAAAGAAACGAAATTGTCTATTTACTATATACCTTTCAGTCTCATCTCTCTCAAGCACTCATTCGCTATGATTCAGACACACAAACCAATGCTTTTTCCATCTTGAATTCCGTTTCACCATTGTTATTTCACCTTGCATAAAGCCTAAGAGTAGCAACAACAACATCTCTCTCTTACTCATGCATATTCACTCATTCTCTATGCTTCAGACTAACAAGCTAATGCTTTTCCCAACTTGAATTCCGTTTCACGATTGTTATTTCACCATGCACAATGCCTAACAGTAGCAACAACAACATCTCTTTCTTACTCATGCATAGTCACACATTCTCTATGCTTTAGAATCATATGACAACGATTTATCACTCTTGAATTCCGTTTCACTTTGTACACTATTAAAGTTAAAAAAGTACTATACACACATACGTGTTCTCCCAACTCTTTAAAAGATATTAGGCTTGCTACGCGCGCATTTCCCCTTCTGTACCATACCACTCAACGTTACTTCTTTCGCGCGATACGCTTTTTTGTATTCAAAACGCTAAAATTTAGACTCCGTGAAGTAGTTTCACTTCAAAAATTAAATTTTCGAAATCTAAACACGAAGCAAAATTGCAAAACTAAATTTTTTTAATTCCTTGGAACTTAAAATTAAATTAAATGTCAAAACTATTGGATAACTTAGTAGTAATTTGATTGTTTGTGACATTAAATCGTAAAGGAACTTTAAAAATGCAATAATATCTCGCTACAGGCGCAATTAATGACATTTTTTAATGATTCAACATCTTCAAATTATCTATCGGATTGGTAAACTTTACGCAAAAGACATCCCCAAGTGATCTCAATAATATTGTGGTCAGAGGAATACGAAGGTCACTCCATTAAAATAACATTTTGGTTCTCAATCTGCTTCTTTACTACTCGAGCGGTGTGTCAGGGAGCAATATCATGTTGAAACGTTCTAGGTTATGGCCTAAAAATTTTAGAATAGTGTGGAAATGCCTTTTGGAGTAGCTCTCATGACTATGATGACGGGCCAAATAGTGTGGTTCCTTTCTTAGGTCATGGAAGTATCAATCTGGTCCATCGAAATTGAATCATTTTTCATCAGAAAAACGATTTGGTACCACTCGGTCTTCCATGGCATGTGATTACGAGCAAAAGCTGCGCGTAGGGTTTTTTTAATTTTAATCTCTTTAGATGTTTTGGGTTCGTACGGTAGCTGAACATTATTTCTACCTGTTACATACTCTTGTACCTTCAGTACAGTGTCTAAAAATAGCAAAGAGCTATAGCCATTCATAGTGTAATGTAATGTAATACAAAATGACGCCACTTCATGCATGCACTGTCAAAATAGTTGCACTTTGCACTTTCATATGTATGTAGGTACATATTACAATTAGTCGTCGATCTTTGTTGCATGAAATGTCATTTAAGAATATTGTGTTAACTGTTGAGCGCTTCAATAATTTCTAAGTAAATTACATAAAAAATCTCTGCACAAATTGTATTAATATTTTTTTATAAATAATAAATATTAAAAACTATAACAAATACAATTAATAAATTTAAAATTCAATTAAAACTTAAATCTAATTAAACTAACTCATTGCATTAATAAATCCCACACATCCGCTGCGCTTAATGCTAACAACGTACATCATAATCATCATCATCATCATCGTCATATATGTATGTACTAGAGTCAGTCAGTATTCAGTTGTCATGACAGACAGCGAATTTCATTACATATATTTAATTTGCTTCTTTTTTTTCTCTCTCTCTCTCTCTCTCTCTCGGTGCACAAATGCCTGGCAGCAATTTTAAATGTAATTTTCACACATTTTTTTTTTGTTTTTTAATACCCTACACAAAGAGTTTTTATAAAGCGCTATATGGGTTTATGAGAGCAAGGTATGTCCGTCTGTCTGTACGTTGTTTGTGGTCAATATCGAAAATTAAGAACAGAAATTCGATATGGAAACTTTCGTTTAATATAAAATAGATATTATTTGGAAAAGTCTTCAAATTTTGATGGGATCATCACAGCAAAAGACCTCATGCAACGCTATGAAGCAGCATAGCATTCTTGTATGCAGCACAACTATACTAAAAAAAAATTTTAAATTTTAATTTGCTGTAGCGACTCCAGGAACATATATTAACTTAGGAATGTCTGTAATAAAATAAGGCTTTATGTGCTATGACTGTCAAAACTATTCTCTGATATATTTTTTTACACACACTTTGTGAAGGCTATTACTCATTCGGCTTAACCGCAACTAAAATATTTCCTTGTTTTATTTTCTGCACTTTTCTTCACTCTTTCAGCTATTTCATATTTTAATTTAAAACGGACATTCAGACAGCTATACACTCGTACATACTATATACATACATATATGTGTGCATATGTAGCTACAAGTACAATATACATGCATACAGATATAACGAAGAGCCATTAGTGTCCTTTAGCGCCAAAGCATGACGCGTTGATGTATGCTAATGAGCTGCATTGTAAGCGACCAAGTATGCTTGCTACTATGTAGTCGTCAGTCGTCTAGAAGTCTGTTTGTCCGCCTATTTGCATGCTACATACGAGTTTATGCCGCTTGTGTGTGACTGTGTGTGTGTGTGTGTGTGCCCAGCTAATATGCATAATGTAATTATCAACTAAAAATATAATTGCAATAAAATAAAACAAACAAACATTCTCATCAAGGCGACAACGACGACGACAACGACAATGACGACGAGGCTGACGACAAACAGGCGACATGATTTGTGCGCGCAAGCTTTCGCCATTTGGATAACTGGCGTCTCTGTATATGAATGCATATACGCTATCGAAAAGTATCTATGGTTCTGCACGCGATACTTGCTACAAGTAGCCAGTAGAGTCTAAGATGTACTTACTTTCGCCTTGCAGTCTGTGTTGTTTTTAGGCAGTCCTCGAGAGAGAGAGAGAACAGGTTCGATATGCGCGAGATTCGTACATTTTAATTAGGCTATTAAACGTACTATTGGCGACTCAACAAACGCATGTTGAACTCATTTCGTTCTTTTGTATACCCTTTAGTAATTTTTGTGTTGTATATATATAAAGTCATACTCAAAAAAAATGCCAACTCAATTAGATGTGTTGCACTGGTTAGGTGCAATTATTTCTTTATGCATTCTCAGCATACAGATCTCTTAAAGTTTAGATGCTCGAGACAATATGTTTTATGAAGCAGCTTTTTATTAACTTGTGAAGAAAATGTTCTCTCACAAAAGAACTTAAACATTTTTTAAACAAAAAATGGTGAATTCTTATTCTAGACTCGGATATGATGCCCCAACTATAAGGGTTAATTCCATACAAACTTTCTTAATAGTTCTAACTACAGAAGTTTCTTTTTAAACCATAATTCCACTTCACCATTTTATTCAATTTCCTGACGCTAAAATAAATAACTAAATTTTTGCAGCATACAAACAATTCGGTGTTGCCAAACCAAAAGTTTTTATTTTGCCTTTTTATTATATTTTTTGGTAACCGAAATTCACTTAAATGCCACATTGCAAGTTTCCTTAGATTCTGTCTGTCCGTCCGTCTGTCTGCTCGTCTTTCAGTACAATTGTTCGCTCATTCGCAGAATGTGGGCCAAATTTCGCATAAAATGTGACAATTTAAATTGAAATACACGAATGTGAATTGTTGTTTGCCTGTTTGCTTGCTTGGTTGTTTGTTTGTTTGTTTGGTTCTTTTGCATTTCAATCGTTTGACATTCGTACTAGTCGCAATGCGCATGCGTTCTCCACTGGGCAAAAGATTGGCGTACACAACAACAACAACAACAAAAAAGTAACGCAATGCAACGCAAAGAATTACAACTGCAAACTGAATCGTTTAATTTGGCAAAATGTTCAATTAAATGAGATACATACATACTCGTACAAGAACTTGCTTCGAGATACATTACAGTTTAGATACGTGCAACGGTTAATTACAGTTAAACGGCAACTATTAATGGAGATTTTAAAAGAGTGGATTGTAACAATGAAAAATCAAAACTTGGCAAATCGGAGTTAATTATTTAATCGAGACTTTTGTGTATCTGTAACTGAGTTAGGTTATATCTCGAACTATCTGTTTTTTTTTTATCCACCATTTCAGATATTGCAACTTCTTCTAAAAATATCTGTAAAGCACATAATTTTTGTGTTACGTTTAATCTTTTGCCCCACCCTTAAATAAAACTCATTTAATTTATGTTCTATTACAAGCAAATAATATAATTTCAAACCAACCAGAAGAAAATATATTTTTTTTTTTAAGTTTTTTTGAGCTGAGTTCAGAAATGCCACGTCTAGTGCTCGTTTGTCATGCCCTTACATTGCACCATACTCCTTATATGGAATGCTAGTTAATGAAGGACAGGACAAAGCCACTAGACAGCAACAACACCGTGCGCTCATTGAAACATTTTCACAAATTGCATCGATGAAATATCAACAATTATTCAAGGACATTTCCGCTTTACACTAAGGCCACGCTGTTCCAATTTCAATTGTTGAGCAAACACATCACACATTGCGAACCGACAGAGACAGAAACATTCCGGTGGTCGTTTGGGCACAATGGCCAAATCTGGCTTCTTGCACTCTGACCAGCTGGGCATCGGCGCACACAGTTTCGGGCAACAGCTTGGCTTTGTATTTTTGATACAACGCGGCGGCAAACGCGCCGGACGACAATTGGGCATTTTTATTCGCGGACAACCACCTTTAGGCGGGCATGCAGTTGTAGGTCGACACTGAGCAGGTCGCGGACAGCGTCGGCAACGCGGCACTTCATCCAGTCGTTCGTAGCAGCACACCTTACGCGGACGTATCAATAGTCTAGGGCAGTCAACCCAGGTGCGCTGATATGGTCGATTTTTGCAGGATGGATAGTAGTAGAGTTCGTCGAAACGCGGCAGCGGTCTGGTGCAGTCATCCTCGCAGCATTCCTTGCTTTGCGGATAACGAAAGGGATATGCCGGTGGTAGATTTTCAGGCGGATCCCACATTGATTTCGGACAAATCGGTCTTAAGCGCGGCAAACGATCTTCCAAGCGTTTTAAGTCTCTAAAAACACATTTCGTTTTCGTATTTGTATATGTTAGAGGTCTTGCTGCTTCACCCGGATGACGGCATGTAGAAAATTCAGCTGTTGCCAACGGTGCCGTGATTTTCGTTATGAGTTTTTGCTGTTCCAGTATATTGCATATGCTGCGTCCCAAAGAGCGCAGCGGTGTATTGCGAAACATTTTCTGATGCCAAAATCCTTTTAAATCAAAATTGAAAATTTGAATTTAGTTTCGAAAAATATTTTTTTTTTTTTTTTTGTATTTGTCATCACAAGGAGGACTTTTACATTTTTGAAGAGTATTCAAGTAGTCCATGTTTCCGAATCTAATAAATAAAAAAATTGTGATTTACACTTTCAGCGCGAGTCGAGATTTGAATTCACTTGACATTCGGTGAATCCTGAGATCTCTATGAAAGTGAAATCACTTTCGAGCTTTTTAGAAGACCGGCTTTTAGAGTACAATGTTTGAAAATGTATCTGAAAAAAATGTATGAAAGTGGTAGAGATTGACAAATAGAGTTTCGCTAGCTGTCAAATTTCTATTCCATAGCTTGAAGTTTTCTTTGTTGCAAAAATAGAAAAATTGTAAATCTTTTTGTAGCTGAAGATTCGAATCCTCCAACACATGTACTCAGTTGCAACATTCACTGCCTTTAGGCCTAAAACTATTTAATGAATAGACTTAATTTTTTTGTTTTTTTGTATGTATTTGGGTTCAACCATGTACTAAGCACTCTTGTAAACTTCATCTTGAAAATATATAGAATTTTGAGCATATAAATATTCACTAAGTTATTGTTTATATAATGAAAAAAATTGTAACAGCATCGATCGTTCGTAGTTCAGTTTTGAAAATTCAAGTTCACCAATCATCATCGTGGCTCTTGCGTTTGCCACCAGTCTTTGTTGGTTTGCGATTTTTACTCGATTTTGGACTTAAAAATATTATCTTAGCACTTATATCATCATTGCCCTCATCCAGTTTTTGCAGCGCCTGTTGCAAAGCACGGCGCACCACTGATCTGTACATGCATTCCGTGTCCAGAAAGTCGTTCGATGTAAACAACTTGGGTACCACATTACTACTCTCCATAATGAACTGTCGCTGCTGCTGGTTCTTGCTTAATTTATTATCCTGGTGCTGCTGCTGTAGTCTCACCCTACCAAAGCCAAATTTTTCTTCACGGTCGGATTCTATTTTATTTGAATGTTTTGATTTCATTGTTGGTGTGTTTGATTCTCTCATCTTTATAAGACCCATTTCTTCCAAATCTTCATCAGGTTCGGACTCCAGTCTTATGGCGCGTTTTGCTTTCATTGCTGGGTTGTTATGTTGCCTCATCTTTGTAATACCCATGTCTTCCAAATCATCATCGAACTCGGCTTCCATTTCTGTTGCAAAAACTACCGATGCTCCTCTTGGCGCCATCTGCTGTGTCGAGTTCTCATCTTCGAACTTTTGTTGCGGTGCGGGCATCATTGCCATTGCATTATTTGTCACTGAACTACTTGGCCAACTACCCATGTCACAGCCCATGCAATCATATTCAAATGTATCCACTTCAGGCGCCACTGCTTTAGATGTTTCCTGCTCAAATTCAAATCCCACGGATGTTTTTTTTGTCGACGGTGTCTCGGCATCAGTTTCTCGTATAGGCTTCATAATTTTGTCATAAACTCCACCAGTTCTAGTCGTCGCAATGCCCCCTTGCTCGAAAATCTTCAAACGCCGCAGCTCTTCGAATGGATTATCCGCCACGACGTGGTCATCCATTAGTGACGATTGCGATCTAATCGGCGTGCCCAATACCTCAAAAGTCTTCAAACGCCGCAGCTCTTCGAACGGATTATCCGCCTGAATGTGATCATCCATTAGTAAAGTTTGTGGTTTCAACGGTGTACCCAGTAGCTCAATAGTCTTTAAACGGCGTAGCTCTTCGAACGGATTATCCGCCACGATGTGATCATCCATTAGTAATGTTTGCGATTTCAGCAATTCAAGTGCGCGTTCACTACCTCTGCGTCGATCGGAACCTCTCTTAGCTTCGGTGTCAGTACCGGGTAGCGCTACAAAGCCATCCTCATTCCCTACGTCAAAGTTTTGATTGGCAGGGCTGTCCAGCATCAGATCCTCCTGTGGATCAACATCATGCGAGTCACTTCCGGGTGCGCTTGTCGTTACGTTATAAGCTCCAATTGATTTTTTTGTTACCCCAGGTCGTCGTTTTCCCAGCAGTTTAATGTAAGCCTGTCCATGAATTACCTGCATTTTCCGATCTGCCGCTCTTACGCTCTGATCTCTGTCTGTGCGCTCCTTAACGGATGTTAGCGGATAACGCACTTCCAGCGCACACTTCTTCAGAATGGGTGCAATGAAAACTTTGCTGTCGGGCGGCTCCGAACCAGCGGGAGTTTTCTGTACCGAGTATGGCATTCGCGTCGCGCTTGGCTTAATGGCTTTTCTGACCATAACATTGTACTTATAACTGCGCGACATCTCATTGCACAAAGAAGCTGTAGTCATGCGTGACATGGTTTTATAAATGACCGAAAAACTTTGGAAAAAAAAATAGGTTTTTTTTTTGAAGAAGAAAATCAACTATTTTTTTTTGTAAATTATAATTTAGTCCGAATAGCTTATTTCAGGTGGCCTGTACAATGGTGACTGAGAGGTTTTGGGTTTGAGTGGCCCAACTTAATTTCCAGAGACTACTAAGTGAACATAAATTTCTTAAATTTTGTTTTATTTATTATTTGCCTAGTTTATACCTAGTTTAGGTCTAAGGAAATATGTCATTGAATTGGTGTGTGTGGGTAAGCGCAAATTATAATTGAATTGTCTAAAAAAGTAAAATACTGGGTCGGATGACGGATAAACTGCTGCATTCGTTAGCGCTAAATGATTACTGAACCACCAGTATTTTTTTTTCTGTTTAAAATATAATTTTTAGTATGCCTTGACTTGTCCTAAAATTATTTTGTCATATTTTCTTAGCCTACTTCATTATATATTAATATTTTTGGGTGGTCGTAGGGCATATATATATATATAATACTTTTTTTTTTGTTTAGTGGCTCCTTACTCCTTAATTTTAGTTTTTTTGATCTCCTATTTGCAGTACTTCTGAGACATTAATTTTGAGCAGACTTCTGCATTTGGCGATAACACGTTTATAACTTTATTAAATTTATTAACCAAAATTTAACTGTCACAGAAAAAACCGCTTTATGACAAACACCCAGTAGTATTTTTGATTTTCACAAACAACACTACTCGGTGTTAGTAATAGAGCGTGTCTCCTACGCCCACTTTACTAGTAACAACAACAACATTTATCATAAGTGCTGCAGGGCCAAAGGCAAATGTTGTTTCTATTCGCATATCTTTCGTACTCATTCGCCTCGCATTGCATGGGTTTTCTGTAGCACCTGCACTCGGCCGGACGTTGCGGTATGATAGCAAAACAGTCATCTTTGCAGCACTCGGAAAAACTGGGAAACGGACATCTGATCTTTGTGCAACACGCAGGCGATTTTTCCTTTTTACAGGTCGGCGGACAGCGCGCAGACCGACAGCAGGGCATGCGTAGACGTGGACAGCACTTATATTTATTCAGTAGGCAGTCCATGCGTTCCCTCTCGTGACATGGTGTACAACAGCTCACGGGACAAACGGGTGGACAGCGCCGCTGTACCTCGGGCGGCGTTGCATCACACCAGCAGCATACTTGTTTCGGTACCCAGCGCGGACAACATTCCCACCAGGTGCGTTGATAGTGACGACACTTATTCGACGGCCGATAGTAGAGCTCATCGAAGCGTACCACATCGCATTCGGGACAACACTCGGGCGGATAGTTCCAGAGTTGTGTAGGCCGCTTGGCACAACACTGGCTCGGCGATGGTTCCCACATGCTAACAAACTTCTGCTTCTCACACTTTGGCATACAGTTGCACGGATCTTGAGCTATGCTTTGACTGATGCAGTAACCGCAATTCGATGGGCAAGGAAACTGACAAATGGAGCGCACTGGTGGTTGATACGTATTGCGCCGTGGCGGACACAGCGTTTTGCCGCAACTCTTATACGGTTCAGGACAACTTGGCTCCTTGCATTTGAATTTCCGCGAGAGCACAGCGCTTTGGTGTAGCAGCAGTGTCTGCTGTATGTCTGTTGAAAAAAGTTTCGTAAGCAGAAGCCGCCGTGATAGCAGCTGCAGAGACATCTTCAATGTGCGTAATTTAGAGATACAGCCTAAAAGTGCAAATTTTGTACAAGATTTTGTTTCGAAAATTAAAATTTAACTTAAAAAAAATGAATTAATTTTGACATCAAAACTAAAAATGTTGAGAAGTGAAATGCCAAGCCACAGCGACAGGGCATGGTCGTAGTATTACGCATGTAAGACACGTGGTTGATCTTTAAACACGAACATTTATTTCCGAAAAACTTAATACTTAGTCAACAACATTAGGGTGAACCAAGAATTTTAGCGATAGATCCATTACTGGTGTACAGCGCGTAGCGTTTCAGCAAGCACTTCGTGCCGCACACAAGCCATGCACCAACCGCTGCAAATTTGTTGACTCACTACGACTTGAACTGCTCAGAAACAAGCACGAAACAATTTTATACGACCCACGGTGTTCTCGTACTCCGCATAACTCAAACAGGTTTCGACACGTTTAGACTGCTTGGCCATAAATGGTTTGCCCGCGACAAATGCCAGACGTGCTGCCTCCACAATGGAATCTGGACGACGGTTTTTGAGCATCGATTTGGAGGCTACGCCGCAATCACCGCCAGCACCAACGCATTCGCCCAGTAGTGAATTGGACTTCGGTAACATCATGATGTGCTTGGGTCTCTGCTGCAAACCTTTGGTTTTGCCTACAAAGCCGCGTCCGATAACGCCGCCACCGAGACCGCTTGTGTTTATCTTAGCTACACGCTTGGGTGTCATTGCCGCCGCCACTTTGCTGCCCGTTTTGCCGCCAAATGACTTCAGCAGTGTATTACAATAAGCCTTCGGATTATAATCCTCTTTCATTTTCAGTGGTTTCGGCAGCTGAAGTAGATCCAGCCAAGTGCGTTGTATCTGACTACCGGCATCTAGACAACCGCGTGGTTCCATATTTACTGCTTCGCTAGCACGCTGATGTTTTGGTGTCAGACGCTGTTTCACCTGCAACGACGGGACGGGTGTCTTAACCATTTGCTGTGCAACTGGCTTGCATTCCATACGGGGCAGCTCACTACTGTCGGCGCCGGTGCTGCGCTTTCTCAGACACATCAGCAAACGACTCTGTGCTGCATTGTTGTGTATGAGCCATGGCTTGGCCTGGGAGTAGCGTGAAACCATTTTCGCAATGCGCTCGGCGCATATGGTGGCCAAAATCGGTGCGGCCATGGTTTGTCAAATGAATTTGGAATTTTTTTTTTCGGAATCCGGAGTTTGGTTTATATGTGGTTGCGTTTGCTTAACGTAGTAGTAGAAAAAATTCGATTTTGATATTCGAATACGTCTGATTTGGATATGAATTTTCTATGGTTTTTTTTTTTAAAATCAAATTTTTGACGACAGCGAAAATCTAATAAAAAATAAAATAGTAGAAAAGCACGGCAAACTCAGATAACGCTCGACGGATTGAAAATATTATTTTAAAGATTAAAGATATTTGGAAGTCATTGACAAATTTAACTAAAAAAAGGAAATTTATTTAAGTCACTGCACAGCGATTGGAAATATTTTGGATGAAATCTAAAAAAAATCATTGAAGGGCCGGCCTTGAAGGCATTTAAATCTCTCAACATGTCTTAAGCACTGTGTAATAATACAAAGTGGTGCCACTCTTAAAATATAAGAAACTTTTCGCTCAATTCGTAATACTGAAATCGTTCAAACTGTGCAACTATTCGCTGCTAATATAAAACGAAGTGCAACTATTTTGAGAGCGCATGCATGAAGTGGCGTCACTTTGTATTTTCATACTATAGTCTAAAACATGATGAAATATGATAAGTTGACCCATTGCGTATCTACTGCAGTATATATGTTCGCTCAACTTTGTTCTCTTAGCACATTTTTGGTCTTTTGTCATTCACTTTGCAACAGATTCTGCGATGTGTTCTAAATGAAAGTACTCTCGCTGAGTTGCAAACCTTTTTTTTTATTATTTCGTTTAGTAAGAAAAGTGAAAAACCTTTTGTCGAATTGCAATCAGCATTGCAACTTAAGCTTCTTAGTCGCTATGAGCAACTTAAACGTTATGTTCACCCCCTCCCCCAACAACAGCTGTCAGTATGCGTCGTCAAATAGGCTTACAACGAATTCACACAAGTTTTTCTTTTACTTTGTCTTTAGTGTACAATAAACTTTACATTTTGCTCGAGCAGTACGAGTAGCAATTACCTAGCACAGGAATACGCACTGCACAGTGAGAGCGTTTGACTAACTTACTGGTAAACCAGGCACTCGCAGGTCCTTACACAAGACATTCAACTAGTTCCTAGTGTGCTAGTAAGCATCTCATCCATACTCTTCACAACGTTTTCTCTAAAACTCGCACTCACACTCACACTCATGAGATTTAATTTTGTATGTCTGACGACGCTTTGCCTCCCGTTCGACCTCGCACTGGCTTACATCGTAGCTGCGACACTCGCGGTATTTGGCTGGCGGTAAGCGTGGTCGATTCGACTCCGAGAACGATGGAAAAGGCGCTCGCAGCTTTTCACAACATGTACTTCTGCGACTACGAGTACATGTCGGTGGGCAACGTGCGCGATTGCAACACGGCATTTGGATCTTCGGACAACACTGATTCGCTTCCGCGGTGCCGCAGATCTGTCGCATGCGATAATGATCCAATGCGCATGCTGTTTCCAAGCAACGTGGCCGTATGCAACGCATAACCTCCGGTGGTTGTATACACTCCGTACAACAGATTTTCTTTGGACGCAGTCTTATGCGTGGACACTCCTTCCAGGTGCGTTGATAGCAACGATACTTATCGCTTGGACAGTAGTACATCTCATCGAAACGCGGCAGCATACGCTTGCAGTACGGCTGCTCACGCCAATCAAAGTCGCACGGCGGTTCCCACATCGAGATGAAGGGCAGCTCCTCCGGATGGATGGGCTTGTGTTGTGGCATTAGTTTCGGTGGCTTCTTGCGACATGGCACACGCGCTATGCTGCGTGATATGCAGCATTTCGAGCGCAGCTCGTGTATAGGCACAGTGTTCTTGTCATTGACCAAATCATTGCGCAGCACTTCACGTGCATTGCGGCAAGGATCGAGTGCAGTGAAGCATTTGTCGTCGATGGGGCCACAGGGTGGATCTGGAAAGCGAAAGGCAAGCGACAGGCTGCGACAAATTCTGCAAGGCGTTTTCGCCGTACGTGGTATTTTAAGTACTGAGCTTATTATGCAGCCGAGCATTGCATTAGTCTTCGAGCTATTTAGATGTCTCTTGCTATTTTGAACTTGACTTGTCCCAATTCGTGTGGGAAATTTAGAATTTTGTTATTATTTAAAAATTTTGTTTTAGTTTTCTTATGCGTCATAAAAAGTTTCCAAAGTCGAATTTTGAATTGTGTTTGCTGGTCGAGTCTTGCTTGCTTCACTTGAATTCTGTGCAGTCTTTCAAACGTTCACCCAAACGATTAAATTCGCGCCACATCTCACACAAACTACCCCTGAATTCGCTACATTTGCACTCGCAGGGTGGTGGCGGCAGTATCTCGCTGTGTATACACTCCGAGTAGCTAGGAAACGGTGTCAACATGCGACAGGCGATCGGCGCTTTAGTGGGTTTTTTACAACATGGCGGACGACGCGCTTTACGGCAACATGGTAGACGCATATGGCCGGCACAGTACATTGCCATCTTGTAATTGAATACTTCTGTGCGTGTTGGCGGGCGCTGATAGCCAAAACAACGACGACATGCCGGATAGTAATACTCACAATCATGGCAACAAGTGTACACCGGACGTGTGCACAGCGGCGGACACTCGGACCAGGTGCGTTGATAGCGTCTACACTTATTCGACGGACAATAGTAGAGTGCATCGTGATTGATGAGACAACACGGCGGAAAGTTGTTCTTGCGGCCATTGATCTCGCGTATATAATAGCCGTAGACATCATCATCGCGCAACTGCGTATGATTGCGGCAGACGCAATAGTTTGGACGCGGCGTTACATAGCCGCATTTATTTTTACGTGCCGCACACTCGGCTGTGGCAGCGTCACGAAAACAGCAACATGTGCCCGACTCAGCGGCATAATCGGCTCGAGTACGGCTGCTGCCCAAATTTGCGGCGGTTGTTGTTGTCTTTGCTTTAGAGTTGCGTGTATAACGCAGCAGTTTAAAAAATGGCCGATGGTAAAGCATTTTCTGCGAATTTTGTTTCGAAAAGTCTCTCAAAGCAGGCCTAATATTTTTCCATATAAAAAATAAAAACAATTAGTTTAATACTGTTCCGAAATTTTTGAGCTATTTGTCGCAAGTTTATTTTAATATGTAAATAAAAAATTAAATAAAAAAAAAATAATAAACAAATTGCCTAAATAAAATGCATTGGGAATGAAAAACTGTTGTAACAGCGAGACACATAGAACGTGGTATTCTGTGAGTTTAGTTTCTGTTAGGATTCTTTGCTCAGATGAAGGCACAAGACTAGATCGATTTGTCTGGACGAGTACATATGCCTTATTATTAAGAGACGCTTTCGTTTAAATGTATGCCCCTGTTGATAGATCTAACAATTTATTTTATTGTATGGTGTACAAAATATTGCACAAAATATGCTTGAAGAGCTAAATAAATATCACAGATCCTCAATATAAAGCAGGCCATTTTCTTCGCAAATTAATTTTGTTGCAATTTGAAGTCATATATTACACCAATTTCTTCCTATACGCGGCCACACGATGTGCCTCGCACATGCTGCCCTTTCTTATGCAATCGCATTCTGTGTTCCGGCCGACTTTTGACTTTGCAGTGAGCTGTTGCCGTTTCAAGCAATCCGAGTAACTAGGATACGGCGTAGTTGGACGCCTACATTCTTTGGCACGTTTGATCGGCATGTGACACTTCTTCATTGGTTTGCCGCTCTTCTGCGCTGCCACCATACAAATGCGTTCCATGCGATATTTGAACAGCTCGGCATCAGTCAAAGGCAGCTCCGTGCTACATTTGAGTCTTCTGTGCTGCGGCTCGCAATAATGTAAATTATGCTTGTAGCCATCAATGTTGCAGTAACGCTTTGGCTGTACCGGCAACAAGCTGCACTCGTTCCACGTGCGCTGATAACCACGCTTAGCCTTATCCGTGGGCTTGTATAATGTGTCATCCAGATGTATGCAGTCTTCCTTCAAGGGATCGCACTTTTGGCCACGATTGTAAATTTCGCGTATCTGCTCAGCCCAAGTGCATTCTTCTGGCTGCGCCTTCGGAGCGGATATGCACTTTCGATGCTTCTTGGCATGTTCCGTCACCTGTGACAAACTGAACTTGCAGGCACTCTTACGTGGCTTTCGTGTGACATGCTGTGTTGTATGCCTCTCTGCAACGCGCTGCTCAGCACGCTTCAACAGTTGCGCTTGATAGATTAAGCGCAAATTCTGCATTTTTTTTTTTTTTTGTTAATAAACCAAAATTTTGCAAAAAAAAAAAAAAATAAAAAAGGAAGAGAATCGAATTTTGTATTTAACAGCAGATTTATTGAAACTATATATTTTGAATGATGCCTCCATGTATTCTTCACAACTGAACCTGCTGCGTATTGTGGAAGATTTTTATTATGCATAGCGCAGTATTTTTCGCTTGGTTAAAAAGAAATTCGTTTAGGCTTTACAAAGCATATACATTGGCTCTGTTACTACGACTTTCTGAGTCGATAGAAAGCCCAGACATCGCAAAGTGTCGACTTCAGACAGGCGCACTCGGTCGGTGGCAGCGGCACGGTTGGATCGATCAGACACTCCGAGTAGCTTGGATACTTGGTCAAGCGCTTTGCACAAAACGATGGCGATTTAGCTCCCCGTTTGCACTTCGGTGGCGATGAGACCTCTCCGCATCTGGCTAGAACCACACGTGGACATGGACCGGCAATACGCCGCGCCTCCTTACAGTCCTTCAGTTGCAATTCGGCGGCACGCGTGGAGCAATAGTTGATCTCACAAGGCTTCGAACCACTCTCTCTTGTACGACGTCTTGGTACTGGTGGCGGCGAATGTTTACACGTTGCCTTTTGTTTCCGTTTCACTGGTATACAGTTGCTCCAAGTACGTTGATACTGACGGTCCAGCTTGTCCGATGGACGATAATTTGATAAATCCAGGCGCAATGGGCTAAAAGGGCAAGGAGTGTCCGAACAATGCTTACTCGTATCGATGATGGATTGTATATCTTCTTCTTGCAACATGCGGCATTTAAATTCGGAACGACGTTGACCCTGCCAGCAAGGATTCTCATTCTTTTCGCGTTCGTTACGGCGCTTCTTGGGCTTTTTCTTTGCCTCTGGTTCTTTATCCAAACAGTCCTCACATATCTCGTCACTGTATAGGCTAGCGAATCTTACCAATTGTTGTGCCCAATATGGATACAATATATATGACTGATTTGAGGTTGAATTGCATGCCGTGGCAGTACATCCGGTTAGATGCAGACACGGTCTAATCGCGTGTGTTGCGTTTAGTGGCAACAGTGTACGCAGTAAGGACATTTGAATTTTTACAAATTTGCCGAAAAGAAAACCGAAAAATTGGAGCGTGTGAATTTTGTTGACTGCCGGAAAATTTATTGTTGGAGTGTTGGAGTGACATTAAAAAGAAGAGAAAATCGAGGCCTATGTGATGTGCTGTCAAACAATAAAAAAAATCAATTTGATTTAAAGTGCAAATGGCTGAGAGAAATAACAGATGATAATATGGAAATATGGTATATTCTTTGGGTTGACCGTAGTTGCTCAGCAAATATGTGGGTACCTTATAAATCGAGAGATATATAAGCACAAAAAAAAAAAAGTCGGTAGCACTAGCTGGCACACTTGGTCTTTAGTTGCTTTATAGGGTTGGGTCACTTTTTTCAGACCAACTAATCTAAGCTTTATCTTTGCTTTCGGCGCATTCTTTTTGAAAACTAGCGCTCGGTTTCAGTTCAGCTTTAATCAATTAATCAGCAATTGAACACGTTTCATACGTTTTGAAATTTGAAATGAATGCATTTATTCGAACATAAGATTTGGCGTCAAAAATATATAAAAACCGAATTTAGTTTCTGTTTGTAATTCACATGCAGTGCACTACATTTGCATCGCATATATGCCAGCCTTGTATGCGATGTCAACCTAGTGCCGAACATGCAACGCACTCTGTCCACAATTTCGCACATAACTATTCAATGCCCTTCAAGGTCTTCATGCCGATCTGCCATTGCTCGCCGTAGAGCCATTCCATGTGTCGCAGTCCGCAACGTTTTTCCGCTTTTCCGCTTGACAACGCTACCGGCTTCTTGGTGCGTCGCAAGGGTGTCTTCAGCTCCAGTTCCACTATGGGCAACTTCAGTGATCGGCTGTCTCGACGTTTCGCCGTACATGTGAATTGAGCCAGTGGCAGTTTGCCAAACACCGCTTTCTTCTTTAGCTCCATGGACATATTTTGCATCAGCTTCGATGGTTGCTGCACGTGTTCAGCAGTCGATTGTTTGCTCAATGCCGGCGCATTGTACGAATGGCGTACAATTTTGTGCAGCTCCAAGTTGTTGCGCTGAAAGAGTTTATTGTGCACGGAAGGTCGCGAACTCAACGCGCTCGCAGTTTTCAGATATGGCAGCGCCACTTTCGGACTCAAGTTCATCATGAGTGTCTTAATCATGCTCCGGTCAACGCGTTAAAGCCAGCCAGCGTCTAAATTTTGAATTTTAAAATGTAAAAATCCGAAATTGTTTAACTAAACGAAGTCATTTTTTATTATAGTCTCTGACAACTCGGTCAGAGCTGTTAGTATTCTGAAAAATTTTATTCGCTCCAGTTAACCCATACACAACGTGCGTGGAAATGAAAATATTCGTGCATTTTTTTAGCCAAATTTAACAAAAATTTAAATTTCTTTTATATATTTTCTACGGTCTTTCCAAATAAATTTTTACAAAAAAAAAAAAAAAAATTTCAGTTCCAAATACTAAAAATTTTTAAACATTTTTTTTTTTGAATTATCAGACTATTACAATTCGTGCTCGGCTGCTCGTGTTTCGTCTCATGTGTCTCGTTGAGCCACATGTTCGCTTTATACTGCTGATAGTTCCTACTGCTTTCATTCTCTAAATTACGCATTTATGGGCATTTGGGCTTTGGCGGCATACCAGCTGCCATGCGGCGACGTAGCTCAGCCCACGCCTCGCACAAAGATGGTAGATCCAGGCACTTACACTCCGTGGGATGTATAGGTATGGGTGGGTCTTTTTGACATTCGGAGAAACTGGGATATGGGGTCTTGCGTTTCTTACAGTCTGATTTACGGCGCGTTCTAGCACAGGATGGTGGTACTCGTGCAGAAGGGCAGCAGGGCATTGTTAGTCTGGGACACGGCGTGTCACCGATTTTCTTAGGACATGACATCGGATCCTGCGTCTTACACGCAGTGGCGCCTTTAGCAGCGGCTGTTGAACGAATCCTGCGCTTTCGTTCAGGTCTTTTGATATGATCGTAGACGCAAATCTTCTTCGGCTTAATCAAAATCTTCGGACATTCGATCCAAGTGACCTGATACTCACGTTTCGATTTATCCGATATGCGATAGTGTTCCACATCAAATCGCGGCGGAAAATCACATTTTTGTACACGTCCCGGACAATCTGGCAAATACCACATTGAGGCCTCTGGGCCAGAGGCAGGTGCTGGTGGCGCCGCCTCAGTGATGTTCACCTTTTCTTTCTTTTTCTGTGTACCACAGGGATCCTTGGCGAGACTTGCCGGACTGCACGTCTTTTTCTCGTTATCGTCCTTCTTCAAACAGTCATCGAAGTGACGCGTTTGTGCCATTAGTAGGGACTTCCGTTGCAAGATAGAAAGCTGTGGCTGGTATAGCCGGGACGTGGCAGCTAGACTACTGAATGGCTTAACCACCTGCCGCATGGACCGCGTCAAATGAACGTAGGGAATACGTGGAACAGCGCTAAACATGCCGACACAACAAATTTACTTTTTCCAAAAAAAAACTATTTCTCTCAACCAGAATTTCTTTTGTGAATTTTTTTTTTTTATTTTTCAAAAGGAATTTTGTTTGATAGACTGACCGAAAAATTATTTTAGAATGAACATTCGGAAAAAAATTAAAATCAAAAATAAAACGAAACTTGCTGGTAAAATCTTGGCCTGCTTTCTGCCGCAGAATTAAAAAAAAATTTGACAAAAAAGTCTACGCCATCTGGGAATATTCGAAAATTTGAAATTCGTAAGAAACTACAAATGCTATGAAATTTTTGGAAGTTAGCCTTTAATTAAAAATTAGGTAAAAAGTTTGACTTCAGCGGAACTGAACACTTTATACAAAATTTGAAAAAATATTGTTACTGAGTAGAGCAGGGACTAACTTTAAAATTATGCGGAACATTCCCATTTGGTGAACACTTAAGAAGCTTTGCGGTGTGAATGCTTTTGCTGCGAACCCAACCAATTCTCTTGTATTGAGACTCAACGACAGAGAGAGAGAGAGAGAGAGAGAGAGAGAGATAAGGAGTGAGGGAGAGAGAGAGAGGTAGGGAGAGAGATAGAGAGACCTTCCTACCTCGCTACCTACTTTCTCAAATAGCCTCGCTATTAAAAATTGATGCAGGGGGAAACAATTTTCTTTTGCGTAAGAAATCGAAAATAGCCCATTTCTATGGTGTATTTGTGTGGGTTCTCCTCATATATGGGTACTATTTATGCATAACAAAAAAAATTGACATAAAAACCCGAAAATTTCGAAATTTGATTAAAAAAAGACAAGACTAGTTCGAACTCGTGTCGTGGTATCTCCAATGGCTGCTTCAATATGTAACAAACTAACAGTACTTCCAAGAAGCCAAGAATTTTTTACATTTCCCATGATTCTACAGTTTTTTGTTGTCAACTTCTATAGTCATCTTACAGTCTATAGAACTCGCCATAGGAATGACTATAAGCTAGACAAGCATGAGTCATTTTAATATAATTTAAACCTCAAACTATATTAGAACTAAACGTGCTAACTGTTATTCAATTATTTATTTACTATTTTGGAAACACTGTAGGAAAAAATGTCATCTGATGGCACGTTAATGGCGAAGCGTTTCAACTTTGTACGCACATTTTCTTCAGCAGCTCCGTGGCCGACCACCACCTCTAAACTATATCCACTTCGCTTCTAAGGACATTTGAGCGGATTCTTGCCGGTCTTCTCCATTTCTACGAGTATCTTATTGATTATACAACGTGGCGGCAATACCAAGCACTCGCATTCTGTGCGCCGTTTGCCGCGTATCATCGGTTTCATGCATTCGGAGAATGAGGGATACGGTGCCTTAACCTTTTTGCAGTCAGTCTTATAACGCGTACGCTTACATGATACCACACTGGCAACGGGACGGCAGAAGGGTAGTTTGATTTTCGGACACTCACCGGTCGTATTAACGCATGGCTTCTCCTCTACCTTGCATGCTGTACCCTTTGGCGGCTTCTTGCGTCGTGGAATTTGCGGTGGTATGCCCTTCTCAAAGCAGCAAATCTTCTTCGGTTTTATCTGTATGGGTGGACATTCCACCCAAGTCTGCTGATAGACACGTTTCGCCTTATCGGTTTCTTTGTATAGACATTCGTCGAAACGGGGAAACTCCTCGGCACACGGATCGAGGCAGCAATCCGCTGGCCACTCGAGCAGATGATGAAACTGAAATCCGTCATCCTTCTTTGTTGAGACATCAGCCTTTTTCACTTTCTCACCGCATGTGACATCCTTAATCTTACCGCATGTCTGCTTCTTACCTTCCTGCTTCGAACAGACGGGCGGTGGACTGGTGTCCGGCGGTTCATCGGCAAAGAAACGTCTGGCGCCGGCTAATTCCAGTGCCGTCTTTCCATTACCATTCAGTCCAACCAGCGCACGCTGGAATAACTGCTGTCCCGGCCTTAACGCTCTCAGCGATGACGACATTTATTCCAAGAAATTTTGAATTTTGAATAGAATATTTTTTTTTTCAATTTTCGAAAGAAAAACAAAAAAAATATTAAGAAATGTGTGCACGCCGAAAAACGTTTCCAAAAAAACTGAATAGAAATTTAGACTGACAAGCTGGGACCGGCTTGGACGACGAAAAGGCAGAGACTACTGTTTTGAAAATAAGAAAAAAAAAAAAAAGTGAAAAACTGAAAAACCAGTTTGTACAAATCTGTCGACTACACTAATAGAAATCATGTACATATTGTACGAGTAAATCAAATCCTGCCCACAAATTCACGTTTGTACGCTTCGATTGGTTCGCCGCAGTCATGCATATTTCTTATATGACAAATTAAAATCCAGTTGCATGTATAATGAAATTATATGATAAAATGCTTTAAATACACATTATACGACTGAGAGGGGCGTACTCGAAGCGCACGCTAATCGAATGTGGACAGCATGATTTACATAATATACTCGCTCGCTCGCTGTATTTTTTGCATTAATTAGACTCAGTCAGCAGTTGCACAATTTTATGTACCAATCGTTGCATTTGAGTATTTTAACTGTTTTAAGTTACATTTTTTTTTTTTTTATTATTTTATATAAGCAAAAGTATCTACAGCACAATTTATTAGATATATTGCTTTGATCAAGTCATAATATTGGAACATTTATGCAGCAGTTTTTATAGATTTTAGCTAAGCTTTATATAAATTGAATTAGCTTAGAGCCGTCAAATTAATTTCCCTCATTATTTTCAGTTTCCGTTCACTTTAATAAGAAATTTATTTAGTTTTCAAGTTAGTAATCTACAGTGTTCCGTATCCGTCTATCAATTTACTTTCAATTCTAACAAATTAGCCAATAAATAGAGCTTCTTAGATTGTAGGTCAAGTATATATAATACATATTGCGTCAAGTATTTATATATTTTGTATATAACTAAATTTTTATTAAATTTTTAAATTTATTGCTCTCCACACTTAAACTTTGTTGCTTTGAATATAGTCGAATATGCATTGCTCGAAATCTAATTTTCAAGTTGCCTTAGCCGAACAAACTAAATTTGTAATGTATACGAAATTTTGTTGCTATGTAACTACTACGCCCTAAAGTACACCACACTCCATTGCAAATGCAAATAAAATACGTATTGGTTCTGAAATACCAACTTCTGCTACTACTTCTGGCATTGCTTTCACGCTGGCGACTTTGTTGCGCATAATTATCATTCAACACTAATTCCAAATGTCCAAAAGTGTTCGGTTTAAAGTTTTGCCAACATTTGCCTCAAACATTGCCAACATGCTGCCACCCCAATGCAGGCTGCATTAAATCCTTTACGTAAGCCTTTAGTATATGGGCAGCACAACTTGAAATCTCTGTTTCCATTTCTCGTACGCTCATGCTCATGCTCGACCATTGCAAGAACTGTCGTGCTCATTTTTCAGCAGAAAACTTTTGCATTAACTTAATTTCATTCATAGAGCATACTTACTATACATAAGGAAAGCCTTAGTCGTAGCACTGCCCTGCCATACATTCATTCATCCCTTCAGGAAAGTTTGGTTCTATTTAAGCATTTCGCAGACTTGCTCATTCGATTTGAAGCGACTCATTGCATTTGTGCAAATTATATTGTAAAATTTTGCCAACTCTGAAGTATATAACCACTCATTGTACATTTGATTATTCATGCAGAGCGGTGTAGATACATTTATACTGCATGCACTTAAATGAGTAGCTACGAGTTGCATAATGCATTTATATGTACAACTTTTTTTTTGTTTTCTTTTTTAACTACTACAAGATTAGTATTCTAAAAAAAAAAAACCGCATCTCAGTCAATTTTATAAGCAACGGCTTAGCTACACACATAAATGTATCTTATATCTCAAATTCTACCCATTCAACATTTAATACATTCAAATTTAGTTAGGATGCATAAATAAGCACAAAACTGACAGTCAATAAGGACTAAAATATGCAAAGCAAAGTAAAGACAAAACAACAACAAAAAAAAAAAAAAAATACGATTCCTCCCAACTCAACGTACGAAAATGTCAAAACCCAAAACGTCTGCGAATAAATTGTAACTGGAACAAAGTTGAATTAAGCGCTGAAATGCGCGCGCATAAAACGAGATACTTAAGCATGTAAATGCACTAACCGAAGACAAGAAACGTCAAAGATACATTCATATGTACACACGTAACTTGTATCTTGTGTAGCCAAAGAGTTTGCAGTCAGATTGGCAGTCAGTCGAAGAGACATCATGCAAAATTCTTTGCGAGAGGATTGATTATAATGCGCATGTGGCGCAGGCAGCTTGGTTGAATGATTAAAGTCGTTTAAACAAATTACCAATTCAGATAGCAGATACTTTACTTTGTTTTTTTTTTTTTTTTGTTTTACGTTTTGTTTTGTTGTATCTATCAGCATATATATATATATATCTGTTTATATGGACTATTAAAAATGCATGTGCATAATCAAGAAACCAAGAAGAAGAAGAAGTTGTAGTTGTGGAAGACTCCAATAAAAGCAAATGAGCGCTAGAGTAAAGCCTGCTTGTAGATACAAAGATACAAAAAAAAAAAAAAGAATATATAAAGAATTTCAAGCAAAAAGATAACTGATTTAAATATCAACGTTAAATCGAACGACGCAAAGATACAAGATACAAACACGTTCTATAATTGATGTATTGCCTGCCAGCCTGCCGGCTGCTTTGTATAGACCAAAAAAAAAAAAAAAAAAAAGAAGGATCTTAAGCAATATTTATGTAGCGCATGTTTTAATATTAAATTCAATATAAACATATTAAATTAAATATTAAATATTAAATTCAATATAAACATATCAATTAGTTACAAAATATATAAAGCGAACTGAACGGTTTGGGATTAACTCTCCAAAATGTTGCTATATTTCAATTGATTTGTTAGAATAAGACAAAGAATGGGCAGCATAAGACTTGTAACTAAATTTAGGGTCTCTAAATAGTCTTCTATAGTCTACAAAGTGCTTGCTGCTTGTCTTTTCATACTACCCAAAAATATATGCATTTTATGTGATCTAAACTACATCTGCCTGTTACAAACATTTTTACAAACTGTATATAGCCTTTAATCTATGTATAAATCCTATAAAATTTTGTCTAATGTCAAAACGCTGTCATCGCAGTCAAAAGCAGAACGGACAGCTAAAACTTTGTATATTATTTAAATTCAATTTTCAACTGTATTTATTAAATTCACATACGATTCAAATTTCCAATTTTGTGCAATTTGCATGTCTTCGCGGTCTCGCAACAACTCTCAGATACATTTGTAAATACATTTTGGCTAAATATTTCGTTGATTAGAATGTGTGTATGTGTGTGTGTGTGTGCCTAATAAATGTTTAATTTGAAATTGATTTTCATGCCAAGCGCTAAACAAACCACATAAAGGCGTTCGTTCGCTAACTCGCAATGCGCTCGTTTGTATCTTAACCCTTCTTAGACTTTGGACAACTAGTGGCCGGGACAGTGAGGTGGCTTGGGGGCTTCATTCAGCCGCAAAAGGATTTTGCCAAGCGCACACGAAAACACTTAATTAATTCGCTAGACACACACACATATACATATGTACAGCAAGCGCAAGATACATGAACTTGTAAGCTTGCAACAAGGCAACAACGGACAGTGCGACTATATAACAGACAGTCTGTTACAACAACAACAACAACAACAATTTGAATACACTACATACAAACAACTTGGCTACAAAATAATTAGAAATTATAATGGAAAATGCGAACGAGCAAGCAGCCGTTGACGCTAACGCTGACGCCCACCTAGCGCCCAACACGCCCAATTTTGGTTACAACAAACCTAGAAAGCTTGTTCCTTTTTGCTAAATAAGCCAAAGCATATTCTACACGAACTGTTGGATTATTTAAACTATATACTTAAGCAAAATGTAAACGCTATGTCATAAGTAGTTTCAATTTACCAAACGTATGAAACGAGTAGTAGTAGTGGGGTATAATGCTGCTGCTGCTGCTGCTGCTGCTGCTGCTAATATCCGTTTACGTCTTTAGTTGCAAGAAAATTACAATATTTCGTGTGAGATACTTGCCACACGCGTTCGGAGTAGGACATAGATACTTTTGTATCTAATTTAAATTTCACAAAATATATATAAAACAGCAACAACAACGACTACATTTGAGCTAATTTCCTCGCTAACATTGTTTGTGTATTGGTGGCAATGGTGGTGTTAGTGCAAAGGAACTGAGAAAGTATTAAAAGCGGCAGCGCAATGGCTACGACGTTCGAGTGGACATAGTTTGTATAGTATGCTTCAAGGCGCAGCACAGAGCCTTTGCAGTTACATACTTGTGTGTTCGTTTGGAATGAGGCTATGCCGCTGCTGCTTAGTAAAATTATATTATGACTTGTTTAAAATTCAAATTTTCGAATAACACTAAAATCATGTTGTCGTCGAATGCACACTCGCACCATATCCTGCCTATATAGTGTAGTGTATGTGTAGTGGTTGGTTTAGTTCATGTCTGCTAGTTTATATAAGCAGACAGGCAGCCTGCTGGCCACCTTAAGGCAATGTCCTTTGGCTTATTATATAAACATAAAATCCTTGTTATTATGAGCTTGCGTATATATGTATGTATATATGCACATACATGCCTTTGTCTGTGTTTACGCATACAATTAGATATATATTATGTATCTTATGTGTACATATAACACACATACACGCACATACATACGACCGTGTCAATGTCTAAGCGCTATTATAAATTTGCTTTCAAGCATTCTAATGATTTCATTAAGAAGGCGAACTTTAAATTAATGTGCGTCGTCCAAAGTAAAATTGATTTTCTTAGCCAGAACCTTCGTGCGTTTGAGTATCTTTTGGGGTTGTGTGCACGTGCAGAATGGGCACATGACAAATCATTGCCCAACTACTTAGGTAAATGCTTGCTTTGACTGTTAGCCTTTAGTTTGAATAGTGGGATTAATTATGGTTTTTGAATTATTGAAATACAATTTAGAGCAATAGGCACAAAAGGCGACTGACTGACATTTAGGTAACCAAATGGGAGTTTTCATTAAGCTTTAGAGTGATTTCCGTTTGAAATTTCTATTAATTTCTAGCAACCAATTATATGAATATTTATGTATTTATTTAGTATTCATGCCTAAAATTCGGTTAGTATCAGTGAAATATTTAGCAATGAATAGTTCTCGATGTGCTTTCAGTATTAACTTGAAGAATGCAAATAATACTTTTTTTTTGAGATAATTTTATTATTTTGCAAATAAACCAAAATAAATAGAAAGCAAACAAACCTTTTACACTGGTCCGAATAACACGATAACCGAGCACTTAGGGCCGATAACAGACCAATATTTCGATATATGCTGCGGAGTCACTTCATACTTTTCAACAGAAATTGCGTATATTACATTCAGATCTCCAGATGCTAGAACGATGCTGTATTTAAAAACAAAATTAAGCACTCGCTATAATTTAAAAACTTCATTTAATTATTATCCAATTAACTAATAAATTTTCAAACGATTTTAGATTATATAACACTTTTGAAAAGCAGATGGAGAAAGAACTTTTAATATATATATATATATATATATCTTTTTTCATTCTGCCTATTTGCGACTTGGACTTGACCATCAAATGTTATATGAAACTATTAAATCAGGTGTGGCCCACGTGCATGTCTAATTTTAGTTTAATCAAAAGAGAAATTAATCAATAGAAGTTGTTTAAAATTGTGTGCCAAGTATAAGAATATGAATAAGAAGTACCTAGTGTACCGAACTTTAAATATACATACTTCCAACTTGCCCTTCAAAGCATTTGTTGCTTGAACTCTCAGCTAAATGGGCCGAAAAAATTGCACTCAAAATAATCTCTAACCAAAGTTGACATACATATTTGAAAACATTTTTCATTTTAAAAATACTTAATTTAAATAAATATCCCGTATGAAAGCAATACATTCTATTGATCATAACTTGGCGATGCACGAAAGATCTTTGTTTCCCCATAAATTTTCAAACAATTATCACCAAAACTTAGAAAGAGAGTATGACTCATACATAGACATAGATGGACAGACGAACATTGCCAGATTAATTGTATTTGATTAATTGATAAGAAATATATAAACATATATATGCGAGGGTTATATATATATATTTCTAGCCTAACCATGTAAAAACGGTAATTAAGATCGAGACACTTTTGCATTCGCCCAAACCATTTTGTGAAACAGTTTTGCGACTCCAAAAGATGAGTTTTGAAGGCTCAACAGCTACTTCGGGCGTTGAAAACCGCATTCCGCGCAGTTTATTTTTGATGTAAGGGAACAGGAAGAAGTCAAGTAAGGCCTGTACGCCGGATGACCCATCATTTCGATGTTTTATTCGCAACGGTCGCATTATCGTGATGAAGTATGATTCTTCTTCGTCGGTTGGTTTTCTTTACTTCATCGAACACTTCAGATAAACAAAAGATTGTATACCATTCAGAATTGGCAGTCCTTCTTTCCACAAGCAGCACGGTTGCAACATGTTCGGATTTCGAGAAGAAAAATGTGATCATTTGCTTCGATATGCTGCGCGAGCAACTTTTGTTGGACTTTCGCACGTCTTGAAAGACCCAGACGGTCGATTGCTGTTTTGTTTCGGGCTCGTACGTCACGTTTCGTCACCTGTCACAATTGAGTAGACGTCTTTTGACGCACCTCGAATAAATTTCTTCAGCATTTGCTTGCACTAATCGACGTGAGCCTTCTTTGGTTTGATTTTCAAAATGTGCGCTATGCAACGTGAACAAACCTTTCTGTCGAACAAATGTTCATGTCATATTGTATGTATGCTAGTCACACCAATGCTCAGGGATGCCTTAATCTCACGGTTTGTCACATGACGATCTTGCTTTATCAGTTCACATACAGCATTGATCAATTTTGGATGACTTTCAGTAAATTCGTCGGTGAGCGTACTGCTGCCACGATTAAATTCTTTGTATCAGTTTTTCACAGTGGCAAGGAGCAAGGGCAAGGAGCTTCATCACCAAAACTTCACGGTTTAATTCTATTTTTTGGCCGAGATGAATTTTTCAGGTGCCTCTAAAGAAACCAAATTGCGCTCGTACATCAAAGTGTTCACAGTAAGTTAGGCCTAAAAAATGTCAGACTTTACGATGGAGACGTCAGATTGCATCTGGCAAAATGTTTTGTTGCTCAGGCAAGAAATATATGTAGCTACCGTCGTATAAGCTTGGTTCTTATCCTTTGTACTTTGTGCATATGCCACCTTTTTCTCGTAGATTTTATTTCATAGCACTTATAGGGATCTATTGGCTTACCTTACAACATTACACATCCTTAAAATAGCCCAAAATAATTTATTTGGATTTTTTTGAACCGTTTTTCTTGAAAAATAGAACCAATACTCAAACTTTCATATAATTCTTTTATTTTATCAATGCATCAAGACTGTTTCCATTTAGTTTTATATGTGTTTTATCTATCAAGCATTTAGTGCCTACCATTCGTTAGGTATCTGTCAGTCAGTTTTGATTAGCATTCTTCTCTTCTGACTCAAAGCAAAGAAACGTGCGGTAGCTGTCAGATAAAATAATTATCTAAATATAAGATGTCCTCAGCACTTTATATTTTCTTTAATTTCTGTAAAAGTGACGATGAAATTTCCTTAAAATGTTGTTGCTCACATTTGTTCTATGCCAGCCAACATTAGGACGGGTACTCCTACTCTAGCACTCTAAATTGCAACGACTTATACACACATATACTCATACATATTAGCGCAAAATTAACAATTTATGCAAATTTCTAGTTAAACACTCAATTTGTGCAATGGACAATCGAGCAAAGACCAAAAAACAAGCCAGACAATATCGGACTATTACAGACGGCAGAACAACCCAAACTAGCAAGTATTGTATACAAGTATATGCTACACTACTTATAGTAGCAAGGACAACCAACACTAACACTAGCAGCAGCAGCACTTATATACGGCTCACGCTTCAATTAGACAAGGACTCGAACTCAAGCCGCTTTGCTGACTGCTAATAATGAGACACAAAATTTGCGTCTCAAGCATACTTAGCGTCGTGCACTGTAGATACTTTCCTATAAGACTTAGCAGTCGTTGTTTGCGTTTGCAGTAAAATAGCGTACAGGACAAGCAGTCCTGTCTATAGTCTCTAATTAGATTGAAATATAGCAGGCGAGTGCGCGTAAAGCGCAATAAATTTAATTTCGAATAGTTGAAATCTTAAAACGTATACACATAACTAAGCGTATAACTTACGTCCGTACGAAACCACGACAATCAGACATTGGTGGCGGCGTTCTAACACACAAACACACATACACACACACAGCATACTAATACCAATTCATAGTTATACAGTTCATAGCCCTTGGCTTGCATTATACTGACGTGTAGCAAACCATTACATTGAAATATACGAAAATTTTCGTAAATTTAACTTTCTTGAAATACACTTAACTCCAAAATTAATTATAAAAGGCAATTGTATATCAGTGTGTGTGTGTGTGTGTATGATGTCCTTATGTGTATGCTATGGCAATAAATATATATCAGCTCAACGTCTCCGTGCTGCACTTAAGTTTGTCTACGTCTTTGTGGCAAAAGGTGTTGGCATGGAATTTGCATAACCAAACCAACAGAAACGTCAAAGTTCTGTCCGAGTACTGACTCCACATTGCACACTAACACACACATACAAATCCCTACTTAGACCTTACTTCTAAGACAACTAACAAGCAGCTGCTATATACATGCATATGTAATATATTTGTATATATATTTCGTATGTAGAGATTGAGTCTGCATTTGTAAATGTATAGCGTAGACATTTGCATATATTGAAACACTAATTAAATGCTGAAGATTAGATTGGGCTGTTCGTTAGTCAGGCCAGGCAGTTGTCTCGACTCTGGCCTCTGCCGGGGCATTGCTAGTAAAAGGCCAAGTATATACAATTATATACTATATACGAGTATGTAATAAGTCTGATTGGCAAGCTACACATACTGCACCTTTCACCCCCTTTCATCACTACTGCTTTTATATACTCATACATACTAAATGGTCAAATGTCTAAGATGTGCTTTAGTCGGTCTTCACTTAGACGCAGCAAGGTTTCTCAACTTGGGATGCAAAATTTTACTTTGCTTACTGTCGCTCTACAACAACTGCATATGTACATACATATATACATACATATGCGCTTATATAATTCTTATTTGATTTGTTTTCTATATACATATTTAACTCTGCATGCATTGCCTTCTAATTACACTGGCGTCAGTTGCCTGCTGTTCTTATTCTTAGGCCTGATTTTATTGTCCTTGTCTACGTTTTGAATTGTTTTCTGAAAATGGCATAAATTAACATTTTATGTGTACGTGTATAGTATCTGTGCTCGATTGTCATGTTGCGTGCATGTTATTGCGGTTTGGTTACAAAACCTTTCAAGTTTTGAACAATATCCAATTGAAAATTTATTGACACTTAATAGCAATTCGTACTAAAATATGTGTAACGCATCACTTAATAGATACTTTGAAAAAATTTTTCGTAGCAATACTCAAGGCAAAGTACATCCAAACTGCATGCATGTTGCTTCTATTCATCAACCAACAGCAAGTACAACAAAATGTGTTATAGTCAGCATCCTAAGAATGTATATTAGGTCTTTCCAATGAGTTCTCCGCAATACTCTAACCTTCACGTAGTCGTTCAATGACCTCGCACAGCTGCATTGACTTCTTTTTTATATTTAAAGCCTAACCTTATATCAAGCTAAGCATGCAGGAATGCTTAGATCTGAAGGCAGCATATTTCTTAGTTTCAATTGAGACAATTCTGTCGGCTGAGTTACCAGAAAATTCGCAAAAACTACGTTCACTTCGATATGGAAATCAACTCTGGCCAGTATATCAGTCTTTCTTTGTAGCTAATCTTCTGCTAGATTCACAATGTAGATAACTAGGCACATATCAGCATGTTACGCAGCTCCTCTATCCACTTGTGACAACTGCGAAAGCTTAAGTGCCCACATCCTTCGAATAATTCTGAATAGATAAGAAAGGCTAGTCATATCTTTGGCCACTGCAGTATCTTTTTAAGGAGACTAAAACGTCTTCACTTCGAAGACATTATCGCAGAACTTTACACTATCTTCTACAACTCACTCACCTGCTTCTTGATTCGGGTTATAGTGTGAAGACTAATTCATATCGATTAATAGGAAATTCAAATAAATTATATAAACAATTTTTTTAGTAAATTTTTAATAGTAAATTAGGCAGCCTGAATTAAATTCTAATTTTAAATCAAATCAATAGACGCACAACAAGAATATCTTTGGCTTGACAGCTCACTGAAACCTTTAGCAATGCTGTTGCCTAGCAACAGATGCCAACTTAATCCCAAAACGCATGTATCGAGTGGAATATATCTGTGCAAGATTATATAACATTTCTAATTAAAATGTAAAACGCAGAGGTAATGAAAAAATCTGTTTAAAAAAAAAAATATAGAAAGCCTTAGATGCTTATTATGCTTATTTGCAAGCAAATAGTTCCAATTAATTACATTACTCATACAACAAATGCAGCACATAAACTCAAAAATGTTTACCCTTTGCATGCAGTCTGCATTTATCCACATAGCAGGGGGTTATATATATATATATATATAATATATTATAGAGCCTTCCTCTCCCAAATACATGCCTGTACTTTGAGTGGTTATGCATGCAGGCAAGCAACTTGTCCGAAATGCCATGACCAAATTACACTTACACTAAAGCGAGAAGGCTGCAAACTGGCCCACTGGCTCAAACTAACAAAGATTCGAACAAACTATAACCAGATTTTAAATGCAAATACAGACATATAGTGCTACAAGCTACTTCTTCTCTGCTCATTGTGCATACATGTATTAGGTAGCCACACTGTCTTCATTAAAAACCGCCAGCGAC
>JAWNNP010002334.1:0-50517 GCA_035044805.1 Leucophenga maculata
ATATGACAAATTTTGATTGTCGCTAATATGGGGGGTGGGGCAACGCCCCCTCCGATTTTGTCCAAACTTAACAGATTGACTTCTCCTCATCCTCTTAACATGTATACCAAATTTTATTTCTGTACCTTAAATGGATGCAAAGATATGACAAATTTTCATTATCGCTTATATGGGGGGTGGGGCAACGCCCCCTCCGATTTTGTCAAAACGTAGCCTATGTTCTTTTCCATCAACTCATCTATCTCTATTCCAAAATTCAGACGAATTGGTTGAGCGGTTTAGCCGTAAGAGAGGAACATCCATACATACATCCATACATCCATACAAACTTTCGCATTTATAATATTAGTAGGAAGTAGGATAAAACCCAAATTGTCTCTAAAAACCCAAAGAGTTGTACTTACGAGGGTAACTTTCTGAGCACCCGACGCGACGTATAGATTGCGGTTGATATTTGTAAAAATGAAATTTGGGGATACTATGTTCTTTAATAGTTGCTTGACAGCCACAAATAGAGGACGCTTCCGGTGAATTTGTAAATACGAAAGAATGTTTAATCGTTATATGCAAAGTGCAAACCTTGTAAGCTAAATGCAATAGCCCCGAATGGTTAACTGTTTGAAGAATTAAATCTATATACAAGTATAGAGCAGGTGCATAAGTTAAATTGGCAGCTTTCTCATAAATGGCGTTAGTTAGCGTATTAAGTTACGGTGGACACGGCATTTGTTTTATTTATGAACTTGACAACTGTCAAAACAAGAGGCAGTGCATCTTCAGCAATTTCATACAAAAACATTCCGTCTTTTCCTTTGATAATCATATCTACTTTTTGCCGAATCGCATTGACTGCTTGTGGAACTCTATGGAGACAGTGCTTTATCGGAAACAAAGTGCAGGGATTGGATTCGTCGGTTCAAAACATGCAATTTTGACCTTAGTGTGAAAAAAGGCCCAGGAAGGTTGAAGACAATCAATTGCATGCTCTTTTGGACGTGCAGAATAGAAAAAGCACAAATGTTAGCCGCACAATCGGGTGTTACTCAACCAGCCATTTCCAAACGTCTACGTGCCATGGAAAAGGTTCATAAAATCGGCAAATTGGTGCTTCATGAAATGAACGACAGTAAGATGAAGGACGCCAAAACATACGAAATCTTGCTCGCCCAACTGAAAAGAAAGTCGATCCTGCATCGGATTTTGACTAGCACACGTCAAAATTAGTACAAATCTAGTTAGAGACATTCAACTGGTAGGTATTACCCAAGTCGTTTATCCACCAGTACTAGTCCCTTCCGACTACCACATAATTGATAGTTCAATGAGTATCGCTTCGATTCATACGAAAATCACTTTATGAATGGTTTCATCGAAATGGATGGAATGCTTTTGGCATGGTTTTTCCGAATTGCCTAAGAGATGGGAAATATGTATAGCTAGCGAGGGCCAGTACTTAAAAAAACTGCAGCCATCCTATTACAAAGTCGAATTTGCCAATTAAAAATCATAAGTTAACCAAAAGCAAGTCGATCTAATGCAATTCATGTGGACTGTTGTTTACGTAAAATATGTCAACAAGCAAAGGAGTTATTTCACGAGTAAAAACTGTGATTATGAATATGATACGTAAACTGAAAACAGCGACACATAATTTTTACCCTCTTTTACTTTATTTTGTTCACTTATTACCATTTATTTTGCTAAAAATGTGCAGTGTGAACCATTAAACAAATAAAAATTAATAAACTAGTTTTTATACTTCACTAGCTGTACCCGGCACGCTTTGCTGCGCCCAATAAAAATTATTTTCATTACACAATATTTTCTCCTACTACTCGACTCCAAGCACTGTTCTTCTTCTTCCAGCAATATTGAAATCCGATAAATCAAATAACTTTTTTTATCTTTTAAACTATGAAACTTTATTATCTTTTTTTAACTTGGTTACTTCATCCGCTTTCATCCCTGTACCTCAAACGGATGCAAAGATATGTTGAATTTTTTGTTTCGTTCCCATTAACATGTGTAATAAATTTCGTACTCGTACCTCAGATGGATGCAAAGATATGTTGAATTTTGTTTATCGCTTGTATGGGGGGTGGGGCACAGTTAGTTAGTTAAATGGCCGTCAACCGTCTACCGGTCAAGGCCGCGTCCAGGAAAGCGCGCCAGCCTCCATAATCCTGTGCGCGCTGGCGCCAGTCGTTCTGAATGCCAAGTACGGAGAGATCTCTCCATACCTGGTCATTCCATCGAGTGCCCGGTCGTCCTCTATGTCGGCGTCCACCAATCAAGTTTGGGCCCCCATGTAAACCATGCGTGCTGGAGCTCCTTCGTCCATTCGAATGAGGTGCCCAGCCCAGTGCAGCCGCTGGAATTTTATGCGCTGGACTATGTCAACCTCATTGAATAGCTCGTACAGCTCGCGGTTCATACGGGACCTAAACTCGTCGCCGACTCTAATAGGACCAAAGATCCTGCGAAGAATCTTCCTCTCGAAGACTTCCAACGCTGTCTCATCCGACTCAATCACGGTCCATGCCTCTGCGCCATACAGTAGGACCGGGAGTATCAGCGTCTTATATATCTTTATTTTCGTCCGTCGAGAGAGGGCTTTACTTCTCCTTTGCTTGCTTAGCCCAAAAAAACATCTGTTTGCAAGCGTGATTCTTCGCCTGATCTCCAGGCTGACGTTGTTGTTGCTGGTGATCTCTGTTCCGAGATAGACGAAGTTTTCTACAACACTGAAGTTGAAATTCTCCATCGTCACTGACCGTCCAAGACGCATTGACGGAGTGCGAGAAGACACCAAGTACTTCGTCTTGTCCTCGTTCACCGCTAGACCCATGAGCCGAGACTGTTTTTCAATCTCCGAGAACGCCTTGCTGACTCGCCGTTCCTGCGTACCGATGATATCGATGTCATCGGCGTAAGCGAGCAGCATCACTTCCCTTTGGAAGATCGAGCCCGACATACTCTGTATGTACGGGCATTGGCGTAGGATGTATTCCATCAGGAGATTGAAAAAATCGCACGATAGAGCATCGCCCTGCCTGAAGCCTATCTTGGTATCAAAGGGGTCGGAGAGGTTTTTCCCCACCCTGACAACGCTTTGTGTGTTAGATAGCGTCGCCATGCAAAGACGGACAATCTTTGCCGGGATACCTAGTGCAGACAGGGCGTCGAAGAACTTCGCTCTTATCGGCGTGTCGAAAGCGGCTTTGTAATCGACAAATAGGTGGTGAGTGTCTTTGTTGAACTCACGGGTCTTTTCCAAGATTTGGCGTAATGTGAATGGGTGGGGCACAGCCCCCTTCGATATTGACCAAACTTTACTCGAACACTCTGCTGAATGAACTGAAGTTCGTCTGTGAATTTCAGCTCAATCGGTTGGTTGGTTTAGCGTCCTAGTGTACCACCCCACCAAACTTACCCCGTTTACTTCTCTTAACATGTATACGAAATTTCATTTCTGTACCTTAAATGGATGCAAAGATATGACAAATTTTGATTATCACTTATATGCGGGGTGGGGCCAACACCCCCTCCGATTTTGTCCAAACATAGATAGATAGTTAGAGAGATATATACAAGACTAGCTTTGACCCGCGACTTCGTTCGCGGATCTTCCGATAAAAAGTACCATATCTAATTACTTTTCTTATTTTGCCTTATTTGTTAAACTATACGTGGGGTGGTGTACCACCCCACTAGTTTTGACCAAACTTACCCCGTTTACTTCTCTTAACATGTATACGAAATTTCATTTCTGTACCTTAAATGGATGCAAAGATATGACAAATTTTGATTATCACTTATATGCGGGGTGGGGCCAACACCCCCTCCGATTTTGTCCAAACTTAACAGGTTGACTTCTCCTCATCCTCTTAATATGTATACCAAATTTCATTTCTGTACCTTAAATGGATGCAAAGATATGACAAATATTGATTATCACTTATATGCGGGGTGGGGCCAACACCCCCTCCGATTTTGTCCAAACTTAACAGGTTGACTTCTCCTCATCCTCTTAATATGTATACCAAATTTCATTACTGTACCTTAAATGGATGCAAAGATATGACAAATTTTAAATATCGCTTATATGGGGGGTGGGGCAACGCCCCCTCCGATTTTGTCAAAACGTAGCCTATGTTCTTTTCCATCAACTCATCTATCTCTATACCAATATTCAGACGAATTGGTTGAGCGGTTTAGCCTTAACAGAGGAAAATCCATACATATATATATATCCATACAGACAGTAGTAGGATTCATTTTGATATATAGATATTCGATTGTTTGCAGAGAAGTGAAAACGGGTGCCATTAGAGTAGAGGCTTTTTCTAGATCCACATCCAAATCGTAGTTAATGAACTCACGTTTCAAGCGAAACCGAGATCTCCGCAAAATTATTTTTCAAACAAAAACTATGGCCTCAAGGCCTTGGGGCGTCAGTAACAGAAATATATGTACCTCAGAGAGAAGGCAACATTTCATTTAAAGAATTCAAAGAAACCGTAGATCTCGCACAGCAAACCGCTGACACATCAACCGCCGCGCCGGGGAACATCAGTTGCTTCTGCATCAGACGCTGAGCTTGCAACTCGTTTGCAAGGTTTGTGGGTGATCTTAGAGTTCTAGACGGTCACGTTAACTTAGATATAATATATAACATGTTTAGAGCGGTTAGGCGGTGAGAGGCGGCGTAGGCAGCAACATATAAAGCAACAGCACAGTCGATCAGCACATGATGAAATAACTACAAGGCGACGGATAGCTTCTCTCTACCTTCTCTGAGGTACATATATTTCTGTTACCGATGAGATGAGAGCGTTAGAACGTGAGAGAGGTGAGAAAGAAAGGTGTATAGTAAATATTTAATGCTCTGTGCCTTTCTATCCTTTCTTTTGTGCTGATGAAAAATTTGTAATGTTAGGGCATTTTCAATGATATTTTAATCGGGGCTCTGATGAGGCCATCTTTCAAAAAACTTTGTAGGTAAACATTCCTTATGATTGATTGTCATATTGTTAAATCAAGGCATTACTTGGAAAAAAAACTACTTGCCGATGGGAAGGCATGCTCATTCATTATGTCAAGATATCAAGACTGTTTAAATATCACTGAGTCAGCACCAAATCTGTTGAGAGGCTGCACTGCATTACTTTTAATGTACAACGAAGTTAGAAATAAATCAATGACTTATCTGTCCACAGCACATTATGCTAAAAATGGAGATGTTTTTTTAAATGTACTCCAGAGTAAATCGGATTTACTTTGCTTCATTTATAAGAGTAATAAAAACTCATGCTCGACTTAAGTTTTAATTTCAAATGTTTCAACCTGCGACACAATCGCTTACATGTTTGCCAAATAATACTTCCAGTGTTGATGCAACATTTACAGGACTTGTTGAAGAACTTCTATGACAGCTCAAATTAATCTTTTACGTTCGTTTAGTTTAAAGACACGATTTTAACCAGCCCTCTTTAAATATTGTAAGATTGCGCAAGCGTCTTTCTTCTAAAGCAAATTGTATACCGTTCTGCTAAAATACCTTTCTTATACTTTGTCACAACCTCAGCACAAGTATCAACTGATTAATCTTGTGTTATGATAATTTTATAAGCTTGCCAAATTTCATTAGTTCTCAGCTTGCTCACGATACGAAAAGATATCGACTGTGCCAAAAAAAAAAGTTTCGATAAAAACAAAACTAATGCATAATTGCATTGTGCAAATAATTTTTACACAAACAAAATGTGTGTAAAAATTTTTTTATACATATATGCATAGGTATATCATATATAAATAAACATAGATATAGATTTTGTTGCTTCTTAAAATGAACAGTTAACCACCTGAGAACATTGCATTGAGTTTACGAAGTTTGCACTTTCTTATAACGATGAAACATTTTTCCATATTCACAAATTCAAGAAACTTTTAAAGATCGTCAAACTGATTCTTTACCAATAACAACTGCAATCTAAACGGAGGCTACCCAATCCAAAAACCTTTGACAATAAAGCTAAGTTCAGACAGTGCTAGTTATCTGGCAGTAATAACTATTTTTGTTGAGTTTGCTGTCACATTTAATTAAAATTTTTACATCTTTAAAACTATTTTCAATGCATTGCGATGAGAGTGTCAAATACATTCTACCGTCTGAACAATGCTTAACTCGTAAAATTTTACTTTTTAACTTATACTTGTAGAATGTTTGCAGTTTAATGATGCGACGGAATGCCTTTTTAATAAAATACCCCATTATGATTAACGAACAATAACGAATCAATATTGAACCAAGTAGTGTCATCGCCAATTCCTGTACCTCCAACAATTTTACGTGAGATTATGTAGCCAGAAGCCTATCCTCAATTCCGATAGATTAAGGCGTCTAGGGTTATTATTTTGCATACTTATTTTGAAGTTTGTCAATAATCAAAAAATGAAATATCATATTTTATATCAGCTATCTGATCTTTATCCATATATCACAAACACGCCGTGTAATTCTCATTATCGTCAGAATCTGTGGTGAATCATTACAAAAATAATGTGCTTTAGTAGCCATTATTACTTTTCCAATTTACATTATTTTCCTTTAGACCTACCAATTTATTCGTACAATATTATGAAATCGACCAATACCAGAATGTTGATCCATTAAATTGCGACGCTTTTAATTTTTTATATGAATGTTAACGAGGCCTAGTGCTAGCCCTGAATTACTGCAGTAGGTGGACCGTGATTGTGTTACTGTGCCATGATTCGAATCCGAAGATGATCCTAACTGGAATTGTATATTATTCAATAACTGAAATCATATGTGTATTAAAAAATGTATTTACCAATTGCACATTAATTTTAAAAAGTTTAAAACTAAAAGAGCCAACAGAAATGTTTCTTCGCGTGAGGTGTTATTTTTTGTGTCTTTATTGTGTGCATCTGTTGTGCATCTGACAATGTATGTGAATTATATTCAACCCTCTTGTATATGTATATGATTTTCTCATGCCTTTCAAACCTTAAACCGTTGCCTAACGTTAGATGTAGCTCCTCCGCTTTGTGAAAAGGAGGTGTCCATCATTTTTATCTGTCAGTGGGAGATGTGCTTATAAGAAGGTTGCAGTGATCCTAAGTTTCAAGCACCTTCAAGCTCTGCATAGGACCAGAGAAGCGAAAACACGCTCACGAATCCAAATCAGACTGCAAAACGTCACGTGGTGAGCATCTGTAATTATCTCATGTAATCATACGTCATCATATCTTTTCAAGTGAACGCACTATTACTTGTTACGTGAGCATTTGTTCTGTAAACACACTGTTAGCTCACAGAGTGTGCAAAATGAAGAAAATGTTAAAGCATTTGGCTCACACGTGAGTTTTGGGATTTTCGTGAGCGTGTTTTCGCTTCTCTGCATAGGACAAACGAAGTTTTAGGACCTCCTTCTACTCAATGCTACCGCCACGAGGTAATTTCAGGCAAATGGTAACAAAGAAGGTCAAAGTGTATTAAAACCGTAAAATGTTTACACAAATAGCTGAATCACAACGGAAATATTGAATGCTGAATGTTTTTATTATTATAACACTCAAGAGTAATAAATGATAATTCTTTTCTAATCTGTTAAACTTTCTTTGGTTCTTTAAATCCTGCACTTATATACTTATATGCTCACTTGCTCTTTACTTTAACAAAGGCAGCACCAAATCGATTGACCCACAGAAGTTTGTGATTTCATCGTCGGAGATTGTGTACTTTGAGCTATAACCGATTTCACCAATTTCAAGAACTTCCACAGTTTGAGGTGTTGGCAGCGGTACCTCACAAATTTGAGGTATAACGTGTGGAACACTTTTCCCTGCGAGATCACATGCCAGCTTGTCTCCCAACGACGGCACCGGAAGAACAGTGGGGAGAAGAGCCATCTCTGGGGGCGTCAATTCGGCAATTTCCAGCAGTAGGTCATTGATTCGGTCCACCTTCAATTTGATAATGTTATCTAAATGGACAATCTTGCTTCGACTTATTTTGATATTGAAATCTTTCTCTTCACTCTCGAGCAAAGCCATTTTGTACATTGAATATAGAATCATTTTTTGAGGCACTTCCACAATGGAATGTCCAACTTTTTTTTTAACCATGATGCTCTTGACCTCATCGTTTTCGGTCCAAATCAGTTCCTGACGCTCATTGGCAGCGGGCTTTGTAGCACAACTTGTCTTTCGCTCCACCTTGGTTAGTTCATAAACCATTATTTCAAGGGCACCGTGCTCGCCACTTGCCAGGCGCTCCAAAAGTTCGCGACCCATTGTGAAGCCCAATTTTGACAGAACCTTTACATTTAACGTTTCCCAATTTATTAATTTCAGCTTGACGCTATTCTTGCGGGGATAGTTATGCAAATCGATAAGTTTTGGGTAATGCCGTTTAAGAACTTCTGCGAATGGTTGAACGTCGGAAAATTCCCTACGCCTTTTCAAAATATCTATATTATGACTCTCCAACCATTTGTTGACGGCTTCCAGCTCTACTTTATTGAGTTTCTTTTTATTCACTAACATATTGATCTGTTCTATATTTTAAACCAATATTATTTCCCGATTGTTGTTGATAAAAATTAATTTTCCTAAATTTCAAATATTTTATGTGTGTACTGGCGAATAATTTTGTAGAGAGCAGTTGTTAGACAGTTCGTTTTAGATTTGACATTTAGAACGCAGTGTACACAGATTTTCCAAATGTTTGTTTGAATTCGATACGAAATTTCAAAATTACACACAAAATATTTGACGCATTAAAAATATTTGACGCTAAATATGCAGAATGACTTTTAATACATATGTACATATTATATAATATATATAAGGAAGAGAGATTTGCACAAGAATTCGAAGGAAGGCTGGAAAACTTAATGATAAGACCAATAGTCTAATTAAAATCAAATGCTCAAAATCTTAAACAAAAGTCGAAATTTGGTCGAAATTGGAGGCCCATACCCCGCTTCCGAAAAAAGAATAAGTATATGTATATATATTAACATTTCTTAAGAAATATTAAACCAGCTTCAAATTCCAACGCAAGTCAAAAAAAAAAAAAAATTAACTGATTTAAAAACTAAAGAGTACTAAAACAGTCACTAAACAAGTAAGGAAATTACAGTCGGGCGTAACCGACTGTAAGAGGCCCTGTACCAGTTCAGGTCTCCTAACAAACACATTAAATGTTTCCCGAGTTTATGACCAAGCTTATGACCACTACCTACTGCACGAATAAGTGCCTTGTGAAACATTTTTTATGTATGAAAAAAAAGGGGGTCTTTCAAATTCAATTGCTGATAAAATCGTCATTAGTTATCCGATTTTGATGAACTTTTTGGATTTTGGCTTAGAGGAACGTTATCTCTATAATGATATACTCAATTTTTTTTGTGCCGAAGAAATTTTTAGCCTTGGTGGTGATTTTATGGGGAAGGAGGGGGAGGGGCAAAATTTTAAAATAAACTTGTAAAATTCCGGAGCAGTCCTAGTCGAATGCAAAAAACACGAAGTCTCTATCTATTACCGTTTTCGAGATCATTTCGTTCATACAGACGGTCGGACGGACAGACGGATATATCTATATCGACTCCTCTATCACTCTTGATCATAATGGGGGTAACTTTGGGGGGTCTCCGACCATTATTTCTACCTGTTACATACATTTGCACAAAACCAATAGGCTCTTGTACCTTCGGTACAGGGCCTAAAAACGAAAATTAACAAAATTAATCTACCGTCATCACCCTTTAGTTTCTGTGTAAGAAAAAAACAAACATCATTATATTTCTTCCATTTTTTCATTCAAATGTGTTTAAATTAATAGAATAGTGCTTTCTTGGAAAATATACAGAAACATACTCTTTTGGGCATACTTTTTGGTGGGGAGGGGCGTACAGAATCTCCAATGGAATATTTCGAAAACTAGAGTAGAAAATGTATATATATTTTTTATCAGACGTGCTCCCGTTTCTAGTTACACTTGCGTTTTGCAATTTCATTAAAATAGTCATCAGAATTATAACATTTCTTTGTATTTACTGCCAAAATTAGTGCAATTTTGTATAGTTTTGACATTGATCAAAAGATAATATGATGAGAAATTGCAAAAAGAAAAAGTTAGTAAGAGCACGCTTGTATATAAACATTTTTGTGGATATGAATTATAGCAGGCTGGAAGTTCATGTACATGATAAACATGCATGTACATATTTATCGATGGAAAGATTAGAGCGCTGCCCCGGCACTCATTTTCTTATTTCCGAAAACATTCGTACACTACATTCATCTTTCCTAACGATATACATTCGTACCGGTACGATTCCAACACTGCTGTACTCGTATTTGTATGCACCAAGTAAAACGGAGTCAAAGTTGCAGGTCACTTTTGTACCTACACCGAATATACTAGATATATATATAAATTAATATGGAGAAACAATATATATTTAAAGTTCTGTACAATAATTGGATGCAAAGATATGAAAACTTTTGCTTATCGCTTATATGAGAGATGGGTCACTGTCCCCTCCGTTTTAGAACAAACTTAACAGGGTTATCTCTCTCGATTCTATGTACACCAAATTTCATCTATGTACCTTAAATGGATGCAGAGATATGACAAATTTTAATTATTGTTTAGATTGTGGTGGTGAGTTGTAGTGTATCGTCCTCTCCGATGTTGAAAAAACTGACTTGTGTTTTCTTCCCATGTATCTTCATACCAAAATTTAAAGGAATGGGCTCAGCGGCTAAGGCGTTTATCCATACATTCATACATCCTCAAAAACTTTCGCATTTATAATATTATTTAGATAGTATGATATACAAGAACTGCCCACTTAATAGTATTATATAGATTAGATTCCCATATATATTAATACTAGCGGACCCGGCTTGCGTGGCTAATCCTCCTCTTTGTCTTTCCTTTGCAAAGTAGTGGTATCGCCGAGAACGAAACTTTTCAAGTCCAATTTGTATTTCTCTTTTATTAGACCCCGTCACAATATGTAGCGGAACCTCGCCCGCTTTGCCCACAGCCAGTAAGACCAAACAGTTTACACTTGTCCAATGGACCTTACCATTACCCATTTCCAATGGTACTTACCATTACCCATTACCAAGGGTACTTACCATTACCCATTACCAGTGGTACTTACCATTACCCATTACCAAGGGTACTTACCATTACCCATTACCAATGGTACTTACCATCACCCATTACCAATGGTACTTACCATTGCCCATTACAAATGGTATTTACCATTACCGATTACGAATGGTACTTACCATTACCTATTACCAATGGTACTTACCATTGCCCATTACCAGTATCCATTACCATTACCCATTACCAGTATCCATTACCATTACCAATTACCAGTACCGATTACCACTACTCATTACTATTACCCATTACCGTTACCATTACCCATTACTAATGGTACTTACCATTACCCATTACTAATAGTACTTACCATTACCCATTACCATTACCCATTACCATTACCCATTACCATTACCCATTACCATTACCCATTAGCATTACCCATTACCATTACCCATTAGCATTACCCATTACCATTACCCATTAGCATTACCCATTACCATTACCCATTAGCATTACCCATTACCATTACCCATTAGCATTACCCATTACCATTACCCATTAGCATTACCCATTAGCATTACCCATTACCATTACCCATTAGCATTACCCATTACCATTACCCATTACCATTACCCATTACTATTACCCATTTCCATTACCCATTAACCATTACCATTAACCATTACCATTACCCATTAGCATTACCCATTACCATTACCCATTACCATTACCCATTACCATTACCATTACCCATTACCATTACCCATTACGCATTACCATTACCCATTACGCATTACCATTACCATTACCCATTGCCATTACCATTACCATTACCCATTGCCATTACCATTACCCATTACCCATTACCATTACCATTACCATTACCCATTACCCATTACCCATTACCATTACCCATTACCATTACCCATTACCATTACCCATTACCCATTACCCATTACCATTACCATTACCCATTACCATTACCCATTACCCATTACCCATTACCATTACCATTACCCCTTACCCATTACCATTACCCATTAGCATTACCATTACCATTACCCATTACCATTACCCATTACCAGTACCCATTACCATTACCCATTTCCATTACCCATTACCCATTACCATTACCCATTATCATTACCATTACCATTACCATTACCCATTACCATTACCCATTGCCCATTACCCATTACCCACTACCCATTACCATTACCCATTACCATTACCATTACCATTACCATTACCATTACCCATTACCATTACCATTACCATTACCACTACCATTACCCATTACCATTACCCATTACCCATTACCATTACCATTACCCATTACCCATTACCATTACCATTACCATTACCATTACCATTACCATTACCATTACCATTACCATTACCATTACCATTACCATTACCATTACCCATTACCATTACCCATTACCCATTACCATTACCCATTACCATTACCCATTACCATTACCCATTACCATTACCCATTACCATTACCATTAGCCATTACCATTACCCATTACCATTACCCATTACTATTACCCATTTCCATTACCATTACCATTACCCATTACCATTACCATTACCCATTACCATTACCCATTACCATTACCCATTACCATTACCCATTACTATTACCCATTTCCATTACCCATTACCATTACCCATTACCGTGACTCACTATTACCCTTTACCGTTACCATTACCCATTACTAATGGTACTTACCATTACCCATTACCATTACTCACTATTACCCATTACCGTTACCCATTTCCCTTTACTCATTACCGATGATTGTACGCAATTTTATAAAGATTTGAAATAAAGGCGAAAATACGAAAGAGTTTTTGTTCCAATGATAATAATAGATAACTTTCAATGAACTATGAAAAAAAATATTCCCTATAAGTCGAACCAATAAATGCGGCAAACCAATACAATTCAAGCATCCCTTTCTAAGTTTGTATGAACAAATTTTGTTGTGGTTTATTTAACAACGGCAAAATTTGATGTACATTATATTTTAAAGGTTAAAGGGATACAGGATATGGCGTAGTCGAGCACACTCGACTGCAACGTTCTTTCTTGTTGTACATATTTTTGTTGTAATTAAATGCAGTACATGTACAGTCTCCTTCATAATATTAGTTTGTAGAAATTTAATTTTGATGCAAATCAAGGCCTAATATGAGAAAATATATAGTGCGCAGGGTATTAAATAATCGAGCACATCGCCTAAGACCTTTGCATTTAAATAAAAAAATAGAAGTATGCCACATTGTGACTCAAATGTCAGAGCCTCTCAAAAACTTCATGTCCGTAGTATTTTACAACCCTTCCCCTGCCGTCCTTTCCTCTATCGACGGCATCAACGTTATCAAAATATAATACATACATTATTTTCATATGCAACGTCCAATGCTTGAAAGTGGAGATTTTTTAATGAATTCATACTGTTTTGATAGTTTCTTTGAAGTCGCGAGTTTAAAGTTTAGTTGGTATTAGCAAAGGGTTAACTAACCGAAAATGTATAACAAAAATTCTAGCTATCCTTGCGTTGGTAGCACTATGTGAAATATATAAATATATAGAAGTACATAATTTTCCACTCTTATATAGTTTAAACTTAATATCAAAAAGCATTCGACTTTTACTGCTTTGGAAACACATCGTTACTGCATTGAATTTCTATAGTATAACACGTTCTGATGCCAAAACATCCGGGTGGGCGTTTAGAAGAAAATTTATAACCTTACTAAACCAATGAAAAGCTGTCGGTGCCTGCATTGTTTGTAGCCTCTAGCGGTGATGCAAGTTTGCTGGTTTTCTCTTCTTTCTTCTATTTCTCGCTACCGTTCCGCATGTATTAAGTACGGAAAAAGCTGAAAGTGACGTTAGAAAAGTTTTCAGAATGCCTTCGCTCACACAAGCTGCAATCCACCAAGCCAGACGAAAGACATTGGACACAAGTGGAGTTCGATTAGTTTTATGCATACAAGTATGCCTGGTGTAGGAGTTTGCAAATAGAGTCGTCACCGTCGCTATCGCCCTTGTTTGGAAATTGAATGTTACTTGCACTCATTTTATGCCCTTCATACATAGTGTGAAATTAATATAATCAATTGGTCCGAAAGTTTAAAAGCATTGAAAACTAATTTCTTAATCTATTAAGCTATTCAGCTCTATGAGACGGGTCAATAAACTCATTAGGGTCTGTCTGAATTTTATTTCGCCAAACAAAATTTTCAGGGTCTAATATGTTGATTTTTGTGGCCCAAATATGCTATTACAAAAAATGATGCATCATGCTGGCACTGACAATAAAAAGAGATGCTTAGTTTTATGTCCTTACGACTACCGTAGAACTACAGTAGTCGTAAGGGCAGACCCGACCATTTAACAAAAAGGACCGCAAATCTAAAGATCCATAGTTCCAAGCTGGTGCTGTGTATTTGGTGGAACCGGATGGGTGTAGTTTGTAATACGTAAAGCTAAAACCTAAAGAAAATCGTAGGAATTTACTATAGTCTAAAATAAGTGGGTTTGAGCCGAGCATCGATGGAAAATAAGCCTTAATATGAGGAAAGAGGACACGACAATTCATGGCCCCATGGTGCAAACGCCTATTTAGAACAGTTCATAATAAGTCATAGCCAATTGAAAAACAATTTTATTCTTATAAAGAAGTCTAAAGTAGATTGTCGATTTCTAGATTGTCTTAATTGACGCCTTTTTTTTTGCTTGTTCGGTCGTAAAATGATACAATATGCTGCACTAAATTTATGGTAACGTGTATACATCTTTATTTATAATTTCCTTTAGCTCAAAGTGGATTTGCTTTTTTCACGTATAGAGAATTAAAGCTTCGGTTTTATAAGAGATAAATTTTCGTCTATTGCTGTCGACAGTGGACGGAGACTAAATCCTGTTCGTTGTTGTGGTCTCTTACAGCTGCCATTAAATTTAATTTTCGGTATAAAACTTTTGTTGGTGCCGATTTAGTTATCGTAGTTTACCTTTGTGTGAAATGCAAAAACGGTGCTGAATAATGTGTAAGCCATTTTAATTTAATTAAGTTGTAACTATTTGCCGTACAATTCACTAATAAATATTATAAGAATTTGGATGATTTTAAAGGTGCTCATTGTCGAACTATATTGAATCGGAAGTAAATCAGTTAAAAAACTAGAGATACCTTAATTTCGGTAGAGCCGAAGCTTAAATACTATTCAGACTAGCCCTTGACTAGCCAACGCTGAAATTTCGTGTTGCTAAATTATTAACTATGCAACAAGACACTTGAACTATCTAGAAGGGTGGATCAAAAAATAAAAATTCTTATAGAAGGGAATTTTTGCCTTTGCACATATATAGAATACCCCAAATGTCTTTTTTAAATCGGTTGATATTTGTCGCCTTCCCTTTTTGATTAAAATTTTGAGATTTGTAAATTCTACACAAGTTACTGTAGGGGACACTGTAAATCGATCCCTAATCATAAATGGTGAAACTGTATTTGTATTTTACCACCGAAATTGCGGTATATAATAGTAATACTATGCTTCTATTATTTAATTTAATTTAATTATTTTTAATTATTTATTTCACTTTGCGTTCGTCAACTATTTTTACTTTGCGCGCACGTGATCCGTTACTCAGATCTTCATTGCAATTGCTTTGCTGCCCGTTCATCACGATCTCATGCATAGCCTTGTCGGACAACAGAGTTGCCGTAATGTATTTGGTATCGCTAGACATTTGACATTGTAACGCTTATTTAAATAGTACATGTTGACTTAAATTAACTTAAGGTTGTGTTAGGTGCTACTTATTACATTCATGCTCTTGTTATGTTGTGTTTTGTCTTCCTTAAACCATAAAATTTGTTATTATGACATTGGGATTGAGCCGTTGCCGCATAGTGAGTTTATACAGTTAGTCTTGCGAATGCAACAGATTAATTTTAGTTTTCGTGGAAGCCTCGTAGGCCTTCGAAGGAAGGAATCTTTGGCTCAACCTTCGGAAAATTAAGCCTTTACCTCCAATAATGGAGGTACTCGATTTCGTCGCGGGCCAAAAGATGGTAGTTAGCAGTACCAGATTTCAACACCTCAAGGCTACATGGCTAAGCCCAGATCAAATAACACGCAACCAAATTGATCATGTTTTGATTGACGGAAGGCACACATCGAGTTTGTAGGACGTGCGAACGTTACGTAGTCCCAACATCGACTCGGATCACTATCTTGTCGCAGCCATGGTACGCACTAGGCTTAGCATAGTGAACGCTGGACGTCACCACATGCAACGAAAACTAGACGTCGGCAAGCTGCAATCAGACCAGACCCCCGGAGCCTTTTCAAACACTCCCGACTGCTCCGGGAAACCTCTCCGTCTTCTCAGATATATGTGAGCAGTGGAAACATATCACCCGCTCCATGGATAGGGCTGCCAAGGATGTCATTAGTTATACAAAACCTGTGAATAATTCTTGGTACGACGAGGAGGGTCGCAATACTACTGCAGTGAAGAACGCTTCCTTTCAGTGAACTCTGCAGTCGGGAGCAACGCGAGCTGCTAGAGAGAGATATCAAGATAAACGGAGAGAGGGGAATCGCCTTTTCAGACGCAAGAAAAAGGAGCAAGAAAGGCGCGAGTTTGATGATGTTGAGATGTTACGTGACATAAATAAAGCTCGAAAATTCTATCAAAAGGTCAAGCGTCTGATTGAAAGTTTTAAACCCGGAGTAACTTTCTGTAAGGATGAAAATCTGGTTACGGATGAACAGAAATCACTGAGATTATGAAGGAGTCATTTTTCTAACCTACTAGGAGGCGATGAAGCGCACAATTCTGTCAATACAGACACCGGAACCACCAGTTAATGATGGTACTATTGTAGAAATAACGAACTATAACGAGGTCGATTCAGTTATTAAAGCAGGCTCTAATGGGCTGCCAGCTGAGTTATTTAAGACCGGTGGCGAAGTGTTGGTTAGGAGTATGCATCAACTCTTATGCAAGATATGGTCCGATAAACGCATACCCAATGACTGGAATCTCAGTGTTCTCTGTCCTATCTTTAAGAAAGGAGACCCCGCTGTTTGCGCCAAATACCGCGGGGTAAGTCTTCTTTCCATCGGATATAAGATTCTGTCGCGCGTATTGTGTAATAGGCTGAAGCTATATACCGATTCACTAATAGGACGATATCAGTGTGGCTTCAGACCAAAAAGGTCGACCAGTGACCAAATATTCACATTACGCCAAATCTTGATACCAAGAGAGGTTTTAGGTAGGGCGATGCTCTGTCGTGCGATTTGTTCAATCTTCTGATGGCATACATCCTTCGCCAGTGCCCGTACATACAGAGTATGTCGCGCTCGATCTTTCAAAAGAAAGTGATGCTGTTCGCTGACGCCGATGACATCGATATCATCGGTACGCAGGAACGGCGAGTCAGCAAGGCGTTCTCAGAGATTGAAAAACAGTCTCTGCTCATGGGTCTAGCGGTGAATGGGGACCAGACGAAGAACTTGGTGTCCTCTCGCACTCCGTCATCCCGTCTTGGAAGGTCATTGACTATGGAGAATATCAACTTCAGTGTTGTACAAAACTTCGTCTATCTTGGATCCAAGATAACCAGCAACAACAACTTCTGGAGATCAGACCAAGAATCACGATTGCAAACAGATGCTTTTCTGGGCTGAGCAAGATGATAGACAAAAATGAAAATCTATAAGACGCTGATACTCCCGATTCTATTATATGTCGCAGAGGCATGGACCGCGACTGAGTTAGATAAAACAGCATTGGAAGTTTTTGAGAGGCAAATTCTTCGCATTATTTTCGGTCCTATTAGAGTCGGCAACGAGTTTAGGTTCCATATGAACCGAGATCTGTACGAGCTATTCGATGAGGTTGACATAGTCCAGCGCATAAAATTCCAGCGGCTGCACTGGGCTGGGCTCCTCATTCGAATGGATGAAAAAGCTCCAGCACGCATGGTTTTCAAGGGGTGCACAAACCTGATTGGTGAACGCCGAAATAGAGGACGACTGGGCACGAGTTGGAATGACCAGGTATGGAGAGATCTCTCCGTACTTGGTATTCAAAACAACTGGCATCAGCGCGCACAAGCTTATGGAAGCTAGCACGCCTTCCTGAAGGCGACCATGACCGAAAGACGGTTGAAGGACATTTAAGTTCGTAAGTAAGTAAGTAAGGATGCCTCGTATCGAGTAGTCATTTGATCAGAATTTTTCGCATCACAATGCTGATGTGGTTAGATGGTGTCAAATGGCAAGAGAAAATTGGTGTTAAAGCGTCTTGAACTATGTAACAAAGAGCCAAATTTCTGGCCAATCACTGAAAATGTTGACAAACAGTGCTTACTGTAACACACTCTAGAGCTGTACAAATGATTATGACTTATCACGATAAAGTGAAAAATATTTTAAAAAAATATAAAAAGCTTACAGGTTTTAAAGAGGATGGGCAAAAACGTTTATTTGATCTTTCATTCTCTAAATGGCCTAACTTCTCAAATTGCAGTTGTCCTAAAGAAAAGCGAATTCCTTTTGACGAACAAAATATTTGATTAGATCATAGTACTTCCTGCATAGATCGAATTAGTTGTGTTGACAAGGATGCCACAGCTGCGCTGACAAAAAGAGCTGAACGTAGAGCGTACATTCATATTCGATCTCTAGACTTAAATAATACAAACATTACTGACGATGACGACAATGAAATAGTGGATCCCACCATTTTCTTTGAGTCAAATCCAAGTAGTTCTAAACAAACAATGCCGCTAGCAGCTACAGTACTTGATCTTCCGAGATATGGTTTGTCAGATAGAAGTTCTTCTTCAGTTTTGTCTGCTTTCATGCAATGTTGCGAAATGATTTCTGAAGATAGTACTGATAAGGTAATCGAGAGATCTAAAATAAGACGAGAAAGAAGTAAAGTAAGAGCGCAACTTCAAACCGAATTTCAATATCAAATCCATAGAGTCTTTGGTCTTTATTTTGACAGTCAACCGGATAAAACAAATGTACAAATTAAAGACGGAAATAAATATTAAAATAGAAACGTTGATGAAAAACATATTTTTCTTGTCGAAGATCCAAACTCGAAGTACATTGGTCATATGACTTTTCATGGTTCGAGAGCTATTGAGATCAGTGAAGCTACTTACAATTTTTTGACAGAAGATATAATAAATGTGGATTTGGATTATTTCGAAGTGAAGTTACAAACAATGGTTGAGAAGCTGAAGTTATTCGAAACATTGAACTCTTAAACCTCTGCAGTGGAATATGGGTCTTCTTCACTTAAACGAACTTCCATTCAGGCATATCGTTATTGATATTTGTGGTCACACTTCTAGCTCAAATACAATCAATTAAGATATTGGTGATGCCTTAAAAAAAACTGCGAAACTAGATCTGTGGTCAAATTAAATAAAATTACAGTGCAATTACCATCTATTGATTTTCTAGATTTGAGTAAAAGCCAGCAATACCTTTTGGATGCTGCTACCGCAATAACAATCGGTCAGTGTCCAGCTAATTAAGCAAATAAGAATCCAGGTCCAGAATTCTAGACACTTATCTAAGAAACTGAGAAGGTAATTTACCCCGTGATTTCTTATTTTATGCACATCCGAAGAACATAATTTTGAGTATGATCACTGATGAACGACCAAGAATAAGGAAGCTTGCTCTCAGAAATATAGAAGCAGCGAAATCAAATAAAGTCGAAGCTATTAGTTTTTTTCAACCTCTTGAAATTAACTTTTCTGCATCTGAGTAAACTGAATGATTAACTGGAAACGTTTTTTTATTACTGAACCACCTTCGATAAGCATAATTTCAACAAAGGAATTTGTAGAGCTGACGAAAACAGTTTATCATGATTTTAGGAAGTTACGTTGTCCTATTCAAGCAGTAGAGCGCACGGAAAAACTTTTTACACAATCAAGTTCTTCAGCCTACGGATCAGAAAAAAGGGATGGCTGGATTCGGGCGCCATTAAAGTCAAGGTCAATAATGCAACTGTCTCAATTTATGCTTTCGTAATTTTAATCGACATATGTAGTTTTAGATACATTGATTGTATCCGAGATCACATAAATCCAAAACATAGATCACATAGCAAAACTTTTAACATAGCACTGGACTCCAGTACTAATGTTACTATTAACTAATATGTAAATCATTTAACATTATAATTTAGTATTAATATTGTAATATTCTCCGTCATTTTATAATTAATCAATAATATTTTTTAAATCTCTTAAGTGGGATGCTGCACAATTTATGTACTCCAACAACTGTTGGAGGATTAAATAAGACGTCGTCATTATCCAAGTCATCTAAATACATATAATCTGTGAAATCGAAATTAATGCGATTCTTCTTATAAGTTCTTAGTTTAGTTGGGTCATATAATTTCTCGCGATAATACATTATTTTATTTATAGATTTTTGGCGGACAGATTTCCTTTCATCAAAAAGCATTGCTAACAAAATATTTTCTGTATGGGCGAAAAATGCATTGTTAGTAACAGGTAGAAATAATGGTCGGAGACCCCCCAAAGTTACCACCATTATGGTCAGGAGTGATAGAGGAGTCGATATAGCCATGTCCGTCTGTCCGTCCGTCCGTCTGTATGAACGAAAGGATCTCGGAAACGGTAGTAGATAGAGACTTCGTGTTTTTTGCATTCGACTAGGATTGCTCCGGAATAATTTTGCTCCTTCCCCCCCTTCCCCATAAAATCACCCCTTAGGGTGAAAATTTCTTCGGCATAAAAAAAAATTGAGTGTACCAATATAGAAATAACGTCTCTCTAAGCCAAAATCCGAAAAGTTCATCAAAATCGGATAATAAATGGCGATTTTATAAGCAATTGAATTTGAACGACCCCCCATTTCTTTTCATTCATATTCGCGCAGTGAGAAGTGGTCATGTGTTTGGTCATAAGCTCGGGAAACATTTAATATGTTTGTTAGGCGGCCTGAACTGGTACAGGGCCTCTTACAGTCGGTTACGCCCGACTGTATTTCCTTACTTGTTTTGGATTGCTTTATGTACAATTTCTCGCAGATTTAGTGGCAAGTAGTTAAAAGTAGTTAAAATTCAAAATGACGGAGCCAAAATGGCGGACGTATTTTTAAAAATCCCTTGGATTGGCTTAAAACTGGTTAAAATTGGATTGGACTTATAACCTTGTATAGTATTTATGCCAAACAATGTTTGAGACCTGCAAAATGTTTTTTAAATGCATGTATTGCTTTTATTTATCCAACGCCCTCACTCTGTCATACTTCATGTAGATGAACCCCGCGTTTTGCTCGCGGCCAGTAAATCCAAACTAATTAGTAAACAGTGTTTACACTTGTGTTACCCATTACCCAATACCTTTTCCCATTCGGACTGATGAGATTTCGTAGCAGAAATCGAAACACATGTGTATCCGTTGCTCTTCACTATAATGTTCCAAGTTGTTGCAAATAGTTGTCTCTCTTCACATTGATAAATATGTACAAGCATGTTTATCATGTAAAATGACCACTAAGCCCGCTAAAAATTCATTACTAAAAAACAAATTATTCAAATCGGTCAAACCGTTATTGAGTTTTAGCAAGACTATGTCTTGGTTTACATTATTGGAGTTTTACTAAGGATCCCTTGTTTTGAAAATATAATATATAACCTATGTCACCCGGTGATACTGTAACTTCCCAAAGGTGAAAGAATTTTTTAAATTGGTCCAGTAATTTCGGAGCAAATCATGTTTCATTATAATATTAGTGTAGATATATTTATTAATAAGACAACAATATGAAAAATATGATTAAGAAACCATGGTGTAATAACAATCAGGTGGCATACAAATGTATGCTGCTTTCTGAAATATCAGCATAATTTATAAGTGACTTTTGTGGTGAGTGATATATAGAAAATTCATTAGTTCTTTCTCTCTCACCAATCTCGCCTACAAACGCTCTCATCTGTTACATGATAGAAGATATCCGTCACATTATATTGTAGTTATTCTACTATGAAACGAACTATATACACGAATATATTTAACCACATATAATAAAAAGAAACGAAAGAACGATACAGCCAATATTTTATTTACCATATAACTTTCTCTCTCATATGATGCATATGCACAAAACCAAACAGCAGCAACAATAACAATTACATCTCTTTTATGCATAAACACATGATATTCTTGCTAAGCAGCATTTTCCCTTCTTTTCCATTCTGTTGATTCAACGTTTCTCACCTCGCGCGATACCCCTTTTTTAACTCAAAACGTTCAACTTTAGCCTCCGTTAACAGGTTTTACTTCAAAAATTTATAATTAAAAAAATTTTATTGAAAAATACAAATAACAACAAAGCGTAATATTAAATTAAAATTAACAATAAATTTAATATTATGCCGGGCGCCCTCTTGGGCTGAAGTTATAGATAAAAAGGTTAGAAGAGGGTTAAAGACTATCCCGGATACCATAATAAACCACGTCGCCGTCGTGATCCTGAGTAATACTAAGGGCTCAGGTCCTGATTCTTTTAGTTCAATAAATTTTCTTGAAATACTAGATATTATCTAAAAGCACTGCGACCTCATATTCTACCGTTTATGGTTAACGGCATAAACGAAGTAACGAAAGATAATGATTTTATGTAAGAATTTTCAAAAATCTCAAAGTTTCAATCCAAAAGGGGAGGTAAAAAATATCAAGCAATTTTAATAAAATTTTAGGGAGATTCTATATACATACGTTCAAAGGCAAATATTCCCCTTTATTTGAATTTCATTACGCAAATTTTTTATTTCGCTCCACCCTTTCTATGCCTTGACTCCTTATTACAAAATCAATTTTAACTATTGAAACTTAATACCAAATCAAGTAGGAAAAATTTAAATAAAACTGTATGTATTATTAAAAAATTAATTGCGTTGTTCAATTTAAATGCACTAACTAGTTTTGTAATTGGGCAGAACTTTCTAGTGGCCAATGGCCATATTGCGGTCATTGTAAAAAGTGTTTTACTTCTTGTTACAAAAGGTATACACACAAACATTCAAACAAGTATCTGAAAGATTGTGCAATTTGATTTTGACAGATCCGTCTGTCTGGCTAGCCACATGAACATTAGAAACTTGTAGACTTTAATCGATAAAGCCTTAAATTTGAAATAATAAGTCTCTCCTATATTCCCTGTATATAAATGGATTAGAAGTAATGAAAGTGCGACCTCCTTTAAGGGATAGTACATATAAAAACCGGACATTCCTTTCTTCTTGTGCTTTTTTTTTAGCTAAAAACGTTAAATTGGGTGTGTCTTACTTAAATTCCAATAAAATATTCCATATATCTATGTCCATATTGGACCAATAAAAGGGGTAGTACTTATGTGTTTTTCACTAATCCCGATAAAAATATCACACACGGATCGAGATAGGAATGTATCTACTGTACAAATTGTATGTTCAATGGGGTATAAGGTTTCTCGAGGTCGAGTCCATTTGACTGCAGCGATCTTTCCTTTTCTGTTTAGTAGTCTTAACAAAAGTGAAGTTAACAGCATAGTGCGCAGCAATCAGATATGTAGCACGGTTTCCATTAATTTAGAAAAGAATAAAGATCTGTTTAAGAAGTAAAACTTTTGTCAATTAAGAGGAAAAGACGACTTCTCACTGCCAACTTAAGTTATCACCTTCATGAAGTAATGAGCCTTTACCGACTTCCCCTCAAAAAAAAAAAAATTGGCTAACTCACACTTGCTGCAAGGCTTATCGACGAATTGATGCTGTTGCTATTTCAAACGCTACTTGTAAAACTATTGAATTGAAAATTCTGTTGTCGAATGTAAGCAATATTGCTGCTTCCAAACCTACATCGTCTAAGACATCATCGATGCATACATGAGTTTCTATTACTGAGGTTCTGCTGACAACAGCCTTTACTGCTGAAGTGTTGCCGGACACAAAACAAGCTTTAGGTGTCAAATTGAGAAACATTGTCGCTCTTCATAAACATAATCACAAAAGCGACTACTGCAGAAGACATCATGAAGTTTAAAACTACCAACTGCGATCACACTTTTACGAATATTGCTCCACAAAAACTTAATTTCAATTACTCATGAGGTATAAGCTTTTTTTTAATCTGAGCGTACCTCAAAAGTATTTTGATTCTTTAGGCAGTGCTAAATTCTTTTCTAGGTTAACTTAACATTTAATTTATTTATTTTTACTTAGATATGAATTTTAGCAGGTTTTCCGTACAAATTAATCAATGTGAAGAGAGAGTAATTATTTTCAACAACTTTGACATATTAATTGTGAAGAGCAACGGATACACGTGATTCAAATTCCGCTCATCACTCCGCTTAGCTGTCTCAGCTTTAAAGATAACTAGCTGTACCCGGCACGCTTTGCTGCGCCCAGTAAAAATTATTTTCATCACACAATATTTTCTCCTACTACTCGACTCCAAGCACTTCTTTACTTCTTCCAGCAATATTAAATCAAAATCATAAATCAAAAAACTTTATTATATCTTTTAAATTATGAGACTTTTTTCTCTTTTCTTAACTTGATTACTTCATCCGATCCCATTAACATGTACACCAAATTTCATCCATGTTCTTCAAATGGATGCAAAGGTATGTTGAATTTTGTTTATTGCTTGTATGGGGGGTAAGGCACAGCCTCCTTCGATTTTGAACAAACTTAACACGATTACTTTTCCCGATTCCATTAACATGTGTAATAAATTTCGTCCTAGTACCTCAAATGGATGCAAAGATATGTTGAGTTTTGTTTACCGCTTGTATGGGGGGTGGGGCATAGCCCCCTCCGATTTTGACCAAACTTCACACGATTACTTTTCCCAATCCCATTAACATCCTACTTATATTATAAATGCGAAAGTTTGTATGTATGTATGTTCCTCTCTTACGGCTAAACCGCTCAACCAATTCGTCTGAATTTTGGACAAGAGATAGATGGGATGATAGAAAAGAACATAGGCTATGTTTTGACAAAATCGGTGGGGGCGTTGCCCCACCCCCCATATAAGCGATATTTAAAATTGGTCATATCTTTGCATCCTTTTAAGGTACAGATATGAAATTTGGTATACATGTCAAGAGGATGAGGAGAAGTCAACCTGTTGAGTGTGGACAAAATCGGAGGGGGCGTTGCCCCACCGCCAATATAAGAGAAAATCAAAATTTGTCATATCTTTGCATCCATTTAAGGTACAGAAATGAAATTTGGAATGCATGTTAAGAGGATGAGGAGAAGTCAACCTGTTAAGTTTGGAAAAAATCGGAGGGGGTGTTGCCCCACCCCCCATATAAGAGACAATCAAAATTTGTCATATCTTTGCATCCATTTAAGGTACAGAGATGAAATTTGGTATACATGTTAAGAGGATGAGGAGAAGTCAACCTGTTGAGTTTGGACAAAATCGGAGGGGGCGTTGCCCCACCCCCCATATAAGAGACAATCAAAATTTGTCATATCTTTGCATCCATTTAAGGTACAGAGATGAAATTTGGTATACATGTTAAGAGGATGAGGAGAAGTCAACCTGTTGAGTTTGGACAAAATCGGAGGGGGCGTTGCCCCACCCCCAATATAAGAGACAATCAAAATTTGTCATATCTTTGCATCCATTTAAGGTACAGAGATGAAATTTGGTATACATGTCAAGAGGATGAGGAGAAGTCAACCTGTTGAGTTTGGACAAAATCGGAGGGGGCGTTGCCCCACCCCCCATATAAGAGACAATCAAAATTTGTCATATCTTTGCATCCATTTAAGGTACAGAGATGAAATTTGGTATACATGTTAAGAGGATGAGGAGAAGTCAACCTGTTGAGTTTGGACAAAATCGGAGGGGGCGTTGCCCCACCCCCCATATAAGAGATAATCAAAATTTGTCATATCTTTGCATCCATTTAAGGTACAGAAATGAAATTTGGAATACATGTTAAGAGGATGAGGAGAAGTCAACCTGTTAAGTTTGGACAAAATCGAAGGAGGTGTTGCCCCACCGCCAATATAAGAGACAATCAAAATTTGGCATAGCCCCCTCCGATTTTTACCAAACTTCACACGATTACTTTTCCCGATCCCATTAACATGTGTAATAAATTTCGTCCTAGTACCTCAAATGGATGCAAAGATATGTTGAGTTTTGTTTACCGCTTGTATGGAGGGTGGGGCATAGCCCCCTCCGATTTTGACCAAACTTCACACGATTACTTTTCCCAATCCCATTAACATGTGTAATATATTTCGTCCCCGTACCTCAGATGGATGCAAAGATATGATGAATTTTGTTTATCGCTTGTATGGGGGGTGGGGCACTGCCCCCTCCGATTTTGACCAAACTTCACACGATTACTTTTCCCGATTCCATTAACATGTGTAATAAATTTCGTCCTAGTACCTCAAATGGATGCAAAGATATGTTGAATTTTTATTATCGCTTGTATGGGGGGTGGGGCACTGCCCCCTCCGATTTTGACCAAACTTCACACGATTACTTTTCCCGAGCCCACTAACATGTGTAATAAATTTCGTCCCCGTACCTTAGATGGATGCAAAGATATGTTGAATTTTGTTTAGCGCTTGTATTGGGGGTGGGGCCCCCTCCGATTTGGACCAAACATAACACGAATACTTTTCCCGATCCTATTAACATGTGTAATAAATTTCGTCCCCGTACTTCAAATGGATGCAAAGATATGTTGAATTTTGTTTATCGCTTGTATGGTGGGTGGGGCATAGCCCTCTCCGATTTTAACCAAACTTCACACGATTACTTTTCCCAGTCCCATTAACATGTGTAATAAATTTCGTCGCCGTTTCCAAATGGATGCAAAGATATGTTGAATTTTGTTTACCGCTTGTATGGGTGGTGGGGCATAGCCCCCTCCGATTTTTACCAAACTTCACACGATTACTTTTCCCGATCCCATTAACATGTGTAATAAATTTCCTCGCCGTTTCCAAATGGATGCAAAGATATGTTGAATTTTGTTTACCGCTTGTATGGGAGGTGGGGCATAGCCCCCTCCGATTTTGACCAAACTTCACACGATTACTTTTCCCAATCCCATTAACATGTATAATAAATTTTGTCCCCGTACCTCAAATGGATGCAAAGATATGTTGAATTTTGTTTATAGCTTGTATGGGGGGTGGGGCATAGCCCCCTCCGATTTTGACCAAACTTCACACGATTACTTTTCCCGATCCCATTAACATGTGTAATAAATTTCGTCCTAGTACCTCAAATGGATGCAAAGATATGTTGAGTTTTGTTTACCGCTTGTATGGGTGGTGGGGCATAGCCCCCTCCGATTTTGACCAAACTTCACACGATTACTTTTCCCAATCCCATTAACATCCTACTAATATTATAAATGCGAAAGTTTGTATGTATGTATGTTCCTCTCTTACGGCTAAACCGCTCAACCAATTCGTCTGAATTTTGGACAAGAGATAGATGGGATGATAGAAAAGAACATAGGCTATGTTTTGACAAAATCGGTGGGGGCGTTGCCCCACCCCCCATATAAGCGATATTTAAAATTGGTCATATCTTTGCATCCTTTTAAGGTACAGATATGAAATTTGGTATACATGTCAAGAGGATGAGGAGAAGTCAACCTGTTGAGTGTGGACAAAATCGGAGGGGGCGTTGCCCCACCGCCAATATAAGAGAAAATCAAAATTTGTCATATCTTTGCATCCATTTAAGGTACAGAAATGAAATTTGGAATGCATGTTAAGAGGATGAGGAGAAGTGAACCTGTTAAGTTTGGAAAAAATCGGAGGGGGTGTTGCCCCACCCCCCATATAAGAGACAATCAAAATTTGTCATATCTTTGCATCCATTTAAGGTACAGAGATGAAATTTGGTATACATGTTAAGAGGATGAGGAGAAGTCAACCTGTTGAGTTTGGACAAAATCGGAGGGGGCGTTGCCCCACCCCCCATATAAGAGACAATCAAAATTTGTCATATCTTTGCATCCATTTAAGGTACAGAGATGAAATTTGGTATACATGTTAAGAGGATGAGGAGAAGTCAACCTGTTGAGTTTGGACAAAATCGGAGGGGGCGTTGCCCCACCCCCAATATAAGAGACAATCAAAATTTGTCATATCTTTGCATCCATTTAAGGTACAGAGATGAAATTTGGTATACATGTCAAGAGGATGAGGAGAAGTCAACCTGTTGAGTTTGGACAAAATCGGAGGGGGCGTTGCCCCACCCCCCATATAAGAGACAATCAAAATTTGTCATATCTTTGCATCCATTTAAGGTACAGAGATGAAATTTGGTATACATGTTAAGAGGATGAGGAGAAGTCAACCTGTTGAGTTTGGACAAAATCGGAGGGGGCGTTGCCCCACCCCCCATATAAGAGATAATCAAAATTTGTCATATCTTTGCATCCATTTAAGGTACAGAAATGAAATTTGGAATACATGTTAAGAGGATGAGGAGAAGTCAACCTGTTAAGTTTGGACAAAATCGAAGGAGGTGTTGCCCCACCGCCAATATAAGAGACAATCAAAATTTGGCATAGCCCCCTCCGATTTTTACCAAACTTCACACGATTACTTTTCCCGATCCCATTAACATGTGTAATAAATTTCGTCCTAGTACCTCAAATGGATGCAAAGATATGTTGAGTTTTGTGTACCGCTTGTATGGAGGGTGGGGCATAGCCCCCTCCGATTTTGACCAAACTTCGCACGATTACTTTTCCCAATCCCATTAACATGTGTAATATATTTCGTCCCCGTACCTCAGATGGATGCAAAGATATGATGAATTTTGTTTATCGCTTGTATGGGGGGTGGGGCACTGCCCCCTCCGATTTTGACCAAACTTCACACGAATACTTTTCCCGATCCTATTAACATGTGTAATAAATTTCGTCCCCGTACTTCAAATGGATGCAAAGATATGTTGAATTTTGTTTATCGCTTGTATGGTGGGTGGGGCATAGCCCTCTCCGATTTTAACCAAACTTCACACGATTACTTTTCCCAGTCCCATTAACATGTGTAATAAATTTCGTCGCCGTTTCCAAATGGATGCAAAGATATGTTGAATTTTGTTTACCGCTTGTATGGGTGGTGGGGCATAGCCCCCTCCGATTTTTACCAAACTTCACACGATTACTTTTCCCGATCCCATTAACATGTGTAATAAATTTCCTCGCCGTTTCCAAATGGATGCAAAGATATGTTGAATTTTGTTTACCGCTTGTATGGGAGGTGGGGCATAGCCCCCTCCGATTTTGACCAAACTTCACACGATTACTTTTCCCAATCCCATTAACATGTATAATAAATTTTGTCCCCGTACCTCAAATGGATGCAAAGATATGTTGAATTTTGTTTATAGCTTGTATGGGGGGTGGGGCATAGCCCCCTCCGATTTTGACCAAACTTCACACGATTACTTTTCCCGATCCCATTAACATGTGTAATAAATTTCGTCCTAGTACCTCAAATGGATGCAAAGATATGTTGAGTTTTGTTTACCGCTTGTATGGGTGGTGGGGCATAGCCCCCTCCGATTTTGACCAAACTTCACACGATTACTTTTCCCAATCCCATTAACATCCTACTAATATTATAAATGCGAAAGTTTGTATGTATGTATGTTCCTCTCTTACGGCTAAACCGCTCAACCAATTCGTCTGAATTTTGGACAAGAGATAGATGGGATGATAGAAAAGAACATAGGCTATGTTTTGACAAAATCGGTGGGGGCGTTGCCCCACCCCCCATATAAGCGATATTTAAAATTGGTCATATCTTTGCATCCTTTTAAGGTACAGATATGAAATTTGGTATACATGTCAAGAGGATGAGGAGAAGTCAACCTGTTGAGTGTGGACAAAATCGGAGGGGGCGTTGCCCCACCGCCAATATAAGAGAAAATCAAAATTTGTCATATCTTTGCATCCATTTAAGGTACAGAAATGAAATTTGGAATGCATGTTAAGAGGATGAGGAGAAGTGAACCTGTTAAGTTTGGAAAAAATCGGAGGGGGTGTTGCCCCACCCCCCATATAAGAGACAATCAAAATTTGTCATATCTTTGCATCCATTTAAGGTACAGAGATGAAATTTGGTATACATGTTAAGAGGATGAGGAGAAGTCAACCTGTTGAGTTTGGACAAAATCGGAGGGGGCGTTGCCCCACCCCCCATATAAGAGACAATCAAAATTTGTCATATCTTTGCATCCATTTAAGGTACAGAGATGAAATTTGGTATACATGTTAAGAGGATGAGGAGAAGTCAACCTGTTGAGTTTGGACAAAATCGGAGGGGGCGTTGCCCCACCCCCAATATAAGAGACAATCAAAATTTGTCATATCTTTGCATCCATTTAAGGTACAGAGATGAAATTTGGTATACATGTCAAGAGGATGAGGAGAAGTCAACCTGTTGAGTTTGGACAAAATCGGAGGGGGCGTTGCCCCACCCCCCATATAAGAGACAATCAAAATTTGTCATATCTTTGCATCCATTTAAGGTACAGAGATGAAATTTGGTATACATGTTAAGAGGATGAGGAGAAGTCAACCTGTTGAGTTTGGACAAAATCGGAGGGGGCGTTGCCCCACCCCCCATATAAGAGATAATCAAAATTTGTCATATCTTTGCATCCATTTAAGGTACAGAAATGAAATTTGGAATACATGTTAAGAGGATGAGGAGAAGTCAACCTGTTAAGTTTGGACAAAATCGAAGGAGGTGTTGCCCCACCGCCAATATAAGAGACAATCAAAATTTGGCATAGCCCCCTCCGATTTTTACCAAACTTCACACGATTACTTTTCCCGATCCCATTAACATGTGTAATAAATTTCGTCCTAGTACCTCAAATGGATGCAAAGATATGTTGAGTTTTGTGTACCGCTTGTATGGAGGGTGGGGCATAGCCCCCTCCGATTTTGACCAAACTTCGCACGATTACTTTTCCCAATCCCATTAACATGTGTAATATATTTCGTCCCCGTACCTCAGATGGATGCAAAGATATGATGAATTTTGTTTATCGCTTGTATGGGGGGTGGGGCACTGCCCCCTCCGATTTTGACCAAACTTCACACGATTACTTTTCCCGATCCCATTAACATGTGTAATAAATTTCGTCCCCGTACCTCAGATGGATGCAAAGATATGTTGAATTTTGTTTATCGCTTGTATGGGGGGTGGGGCACTGCCCCCTCCGATTTTGACCAAACTTCACACGATTACTTTTCCCGAGCCCACTAACATGTGTAATAAATTTCGTCCCCGTACCTTAGATGGATGCAAAGATATGTTGAATTTTGTTTAGCGCTTGTATTGGGTGTCGGGCCCCCTCCGATTTGGACCAAACATAACACGAATACTTTTCCCGATCCTATTAACATGTGTAATAAATTTCGTCCCCGTACTTCAAATGGATGCAAAGATATGTTGAATTTTGTTTATCGCTTGTATGGTGGGTGGGGCATAGCCCCCTCCGATTTTAACCAAACTTCACACGATTACTTTTCCCAGTCCCATTAACATGTGTAATAAATTTCGTCGCCGTTTCCAAATGGATGCAAAGATATGTTGAATTTTGTTTACCGCTTGTATGGGTGGTGGGGCATAGCCCCCTCCGATTTTGACCAAACTTCACACGATTACTTTTCCCGATCCCATTAACATGTGTAATAAATTTCGTCGCCGTTTCCAAATGGATGCAAAGATATGTTGAATTTTGTTTACCGCTTGTATGGGTGGTGGGGCATAGCCCCCTCCGATTTTGACCAAACTTCACACGATTACTTTTCCCTATCCCATTAACATGTATAATAAATTTTGTCCCCGTACCTCAAATGGATGCAAAGATATGTTGAATTTTGTTTATAGCTTGTATGGGGGGTGGGGCATAGCCCCCTCCGATTTTGACCAAACTTCACACGATTACTTTTCCCGATCCCATTAACATGTGTAATAAATTTCGTCCTAGTACCTCAAATGGATGCAAAGATATGTTGAATTTTGTTTACCGTTTGTATGGAGGGTGGGGCATAGCCCCCTCCGATTTTGACCAAACTTCACACGATTACTTTTCCCAATCCCATTAACATGTGTAATATATTTCGTCCCCGTAGCTCAAATGGATGCAAAGATATGTTGAATTTTGTTTATAGCTTGTATTGGGGGTGGGGCACTGCCCCCTCCGATTTTAACCAAACTTCACACGATTACTTTTCCCAGTCCCATTAACATGTGTAATAAATTTCGTCGCCGTTTCCAAATGGATGCAAAGATATGTTGAATTTTGTTTACCGCTTGTATGGGTGGTGGGGCATAGCCCCCTCCGATTTTGACCAAACTTCACACGATTACTTTTCTCGATCCCATTAACATGTGTAATAAATTTCGTCGCCGTTTCCAAATGGATGCAAAGATATGTTGAGTTTTGTTTACCGCTTGTATGGATGGTGGGGCATAGCCCCCTCCGATTTGAACCAAACTTCAGACGATTACTTTTCCCGATCCCATTAATATGTGTAATAGATTTCGTCTCCGTACCTCAAATGGATGCAAAGATATGTTGAATTTTGTTTATCGCTTGTATGGGGGGTGGGGCACTGCCCCCTCCGATTTTGACCAAACATAACACGATTACTTTTCCCGATCCCATTAATATGTGTAATAGATTTCGTCCCCGTACCTCAGATGGATGCAAAGATATGTTGAATTTTGTTTACCGCTTGTATGGGGGTGGGGCATAGCCCCCTCCGATTTTGACCAAACTTCACACGATTACTTTTCCCAATCCCATTTACATGTGTAATAAATTTCGTCCCCGTATCTCAAATGGATGCAAAGATATGTTGAGTTTTGTTTACCGCTTGTATGGAGGGTGGGGCATAGCCCCCTCCGATTTTGACCAATTTTTTCCGTCTGATTGTATATTATTGGAAGCATGCATTGTGCTTTGCAGAACAACGCATTTATCTTTCCTGCCGACGTATGACACGAGTGTTGTATTTTCTGTAAATGCAAATGTTGACTGGAATAATGGAGCTTTTTTGCATTGTAAAAGTTTTGGTGGTATATATCTTTTGTTTTTGCGCATTGTACCGACCATTGTCAATCCTTGGGAAACAAATTTTTGGCCAAGATCGTATGATGTGAAAAAGTTGTCCATCGAAATATTATGATCTTTCAGTCCTTGTACCAAATCAAGAACTACACGTTCACCTTGATTTTTTTCCGTTGAACCTCCAACCGGCTTACCCAAATATGGTTGTATTTTCCAAACGTATTACGTTTCAGAACAAACCAACAGCCAAAATTGTATTCCATATCTTTCAGGCAAGTCAAAGATTGATTATAGTGAAACTAGTGACTAATTCTGTGTCGCAACCGTCACTTGTAACCAGTTGGACGTCGGAGAGTAATAGTAGTGAATACTTAAATATTTCTTTTAGTACTGATTTTATTTGTGTTTTTCTTTGGTTTATATACAATTTTCAAAACTATAAACTAACAGATTACAAAGAATTTTCCTATAGATAATAAAGAGGAAAATTCCATAGAACACTTATACTAAACAGACAGCCATAAAATGACCGTCATCGAATTACATCGTAAATAATGTACATATAATCGCAGGCAGTGCGCTTGTGTTATCGTTAAATATTTTGTTTTCAATTGTGCGCATGCGGTGTTAGCTGGTAATTGTGCGTAATCTTTGGTTTGTCCGAAGATAAGCAAACATATGTACGATTTTTGTTCTAATGAAAAATGTCTTCTAATTGACTTAGCGTATTTTAATATGTGTTTTGTCTGAAGATATGTACTGCAACCAGATGATAGGGTTTTTAAAATTACAATTTATGACATATAATAAAATATAATATGCGTACGTTTAATCTTCATCTGCTGCTAACATGTGGCGTTGATAAGTTGTCTGCGTATAAGTGTTTTATTTGTAAAATACAAACTAACTTAGAAACTATTTTATCAGCAACATATCAACAGATGACTGCACTCGGTGTGGCCAATGCTGAACTCGAACACCATCATTGTTTCTTTTCTTGATCTAAATAAAATTCATTGTGAAAAATATAATAGATTCATATCAACCTTGAAAACAAACTTATACTTCATACCTGTAAACGCCAGCCAAAATGAGTACTGCGATATATGCATGCAACAAATTTATATCGATTTCGAAATAATTGTTTCCACATTTTTGTTTTGCATAGGTGTTTGACCCCTTTAGAATAAGATTTTCAATTGGTGGAGGAAAAAACAATAGAACAGAATCTTTGATTGTGGGGTGAAGGGTCGAAATTTTAAAATAAACTTGTAAAATTCCGGAGCAGTCCTAGTCGAATGCAAAAAACACGATGTCTCTATGTATTACCGCTTCCGAGATCCTTTCGTTCATACAGACGGACATGGCTATATTGACTCCTCTATCACTTCTGACCATAATGGGGGTAACTTTGGGGGGGTCTCCGACCATTATTTCTACCTGTTACATACATTTGCACAAAACCAATAGGCTCTTGTACCTTCGGTACAGGGCCTTAAAAGCAAACGAATTAATGCGCGTTGTAGAGCTCTAGGGCGTGAGATACATTTATAACGCAAATAATTAACGCGTATATCTTGAGTGTTCATTAACAACTGAGCCGCTCTAGCGAGCTGCTCCCTTTTTATTCATAAAAACTTATTTTATTTTTAAACTATTATAATGCTATCGCTGAGGTTGTAGGCCTCAGCGTAATCTAAAACTATTTATAATGTAAAAAGAAAACTATTAAACCAACGCGGACAAAAGGCTATTAAAATCGTTATTGATCATAAATTAAGTCCCTGCACTTGTCAATGTAGCACTTGACAAACGGAGAAGGAGCTATTAAAATCTATGTACATCATAAATTAAGTCGCTGCACTTGTCAAGTGTTATGTACATACCAACGCTTAGATGAAGCTATTAAAAAGATGACGATTAAAAATACACACGCTGCACTTATCAAGTGCAGCTCTAATGCGTATGACAACTGCACTGTGTGTGCGTTGTACTTTTTGGAGAGAGTTTTGCCTCATGTTTAGGCTTCATGCCTGAACACGCGTACTTTATAGTCAAAGAATCCTCAAAAAATAAATGTAGTTGCAAAATGCAAACGAATTTGTTCGTACTGTGCAAGTACTAGTTATAGTTTATACTACTGAAACATAGTGGCATCAACCTTTCTCATACAATGAAAATACGACACTGACTTAGTGTTTTTATTGCTAAAAGCAATTATGTGTGATTTCATGAAACATTGATTGAGTTCGGGTAATCCCCTTTTTTCTCACACACTCTATTGTTGTTCTCACTCTCGCACTCTCGATGTGTTGTGTATAAGTTATCATATTTGTATTGCTATAAACTACAGACTCGACATAATCATTGAATAAATATGAATAAATATGTACGTATAAATGTGAAAGTGATGCTTGATTGGCATACAATTAGTTAAAATATTAAATAACATATATGTACTTCTGATGAAAGAAATTGCTATTTCTCCACAAAATACAAAGCCCATATGTGTGGAAATTCACACATGAGGGTCAGATTCCGAAGTTTTTTAATATTTCGGTACCTACAAATTTTTTTGCCTCCGAAAATGTGTTTTTTGAATGTGATTGATCTGATAGAAATTGTCTAAAAGTTTCATAAACATCGGTCGAAAAATAATTGAAAAAATTTAAAAACAAATTGGTTTTGTGTGATTTTCCACACAAGGAGTTAATAAGGGTTAAATCCTGTATCGCTTACATTTTGACCAAAATTTATAACATTACCAAGCATAACATAATTAGTTAAAATTTTAACGCTTTTACTTAAATGAATACAAAGACATGACAAATTTTATTTATCCCTTATATTGACGGTGGGGCATCGCCTCATCCGATGTTCACTCCCTTCGATTTTGATCACATTTAACTGTAATACTTCTCCTGATCCTATTAACATATACACCAGATTTCATTCCTGTAACTTAAATGAATGCAAAGAAATGAGAAATTTTATTTTATATTTTCCATATAGGCAAAGTCCGAACCACTATAAGGGGTTGCCCTCATACAAATAATTTGGAATAGGGTGTCCAGACCACTCGACTGCATCGGTATTTCTTGCTATACAAGGTGTGTCTCAAAATTTCCCGAACTTTTGGAATAAAATAAAAGCTACAAATAGATTATTGAGTACTTGTTTTTTTATTATTCAAAGTAGTCTACTTCCGACTGAATACACTTATTAGCTCGTTGGCCTGAATGACCTTTACGACATCGGTGCACGCCTTTTGGATGGCCTCCACATCAGCATATCGTCGTCCTTTCATGCATTATTTCAGCTTGCCGAATACGGCGAGTGGTTGATGGTCAAAAAATCGGTCCGAAGTGTCGATCGAAGTGATGGCGCATTATCGTGCAACAAACGCCAACTTCCTTCATCCTAAACACGACGGAGACGACGGAGCAAATGCCTCATAACACAAAGATAAATTGGCCAATTAATTTTTTGGCCCGGTGGAACGAACACTTGGTGAAGAATGCCCTTCGAATCATAGAAATAAATCGACATTGCCTTCAATTTTGACTTTTCCAAAAGTGATTTTACTTTTTTGGCTCACCGGGCTTCTATTCGGCACTTTGACTCTTGGTTTCAGGGTCGTATTAAAAAAAACACCATGGCTCGTCACCAGTAACAATATGGAAAATGTTGAATCCGAAGCGCCTTTTCCTCGTCTTTTAATTGATGCGGAACAAATTGTGCACACACTTTCCTAGAGCCCAAGTTATCGACCAAAATGCGATAAATAGAAATTAAATTTATATGAGCCCAACATTTGTCTGGTGTTTTTTGTTTGGGCTTATTCAAAACATTCTCAAGTTTTGGTAAATTCTAATTTCATGACATCTCAACTAGAGGTAAAATGCTAAACGAACGCACAAAAGCATGAGACGCAGCGAACCCAAATATAATCGGAGAAAACCATATAATGTTTTAATTTCTTCTTTGTAAAATTTATTTTAAAATTCTGACGTGATGAAGAAATTTTTCGGTTACTTTTGGTTGCCTCGGAATTGATTCGTCTAGTTTCTGCCGGAAATCGAAAAAACTTTATCGATTTGTAAGGGCCAGAACAGCATGTCAAACCTGAAATTATTTAGAAAAAATAAGAACTGGAACATGCAGATATTGTTTTTTTTTTTTTAAATGTATATACTTTCTTGTTGTTTTTTTGTTCACCCGTTTAAGCTTTTGTAGACGAAATTTTATAGTTCTAGGGAGTAAACCACAATGCAGTAGCAACAATGTTGAAAGAAAAATGTTTTGCCCTTCTGGCAGAGAAAACAAACCCAGAAAAAGCTGAGAGAACGAGCAAAAATAGTGAACAGCATGGCATGGCAGTAGACAGCTAGCGAAACCATCCTTGGTTGTGAGGGTATGGTTTGGATTGTGGTGTGCGTAGAATTTCATATATAAGCAATGCTAACCTAAACATATGTTTTCGGCTACATTGAGCAAAACATCTAGACAAGAAGTATAGTAAGCAGCAGCCTTTGTTGCCGACCAAGCCACCAACTTTCAGTCGGATTTATCAGCTGACGGCTGCTCCTGAATATTTGCTTTGGCACATTTTGCACACTAACGTTTTTTTGCCTACAATGTCGACATCGCCACCGCAGCCACTTTATCCAGTGTCTTCTTACTTGCCTGTTTCCTTATATGCCTGCGAACCAACTTCCTTAAAGCCTGCATCGACACAACGTGGGAATACTTGCAGACTTAAGTGGTGTCGATTGCTCAACTCACTGTAAGTCTATTCGACTCTCCCTCTAAAAATGTTAGCACCTTAGAGTGCGCCGCTCTAACATTGCTGCCACACAAACACTTTCAGATTTATATTCATTTCAGTAGCTGCAGCATCGGCTTATTCGCTTCTTGCACTTAAAACGTTTTAAAAATTTCATGGAAAAGGGGCAATTCCTTTATTTTCATTTTCATAAGTTATGCGATGAGCTTGGTTTTCTTGCAAGTGGTCTACAGCGTTTTACATATTGTTTGTGCATTTGCATTTAGTGCTAGCAGTTTTTCTTCTTCAGCGCGCCACATTTCTATGCGGATTCTGTAGCGCCTACTTTTTATTTAGTATTATTTCTGTACCATATTATGTTGCAACTCTACTTAAAACAAGTAAGAAAATTAGAGTAGGGCGTAACCGACTGTTAGAGGCCCTGTACCAGTTCAGGTCGCCTAAAAAACACATTAAATGTTTCCCGAGCTTATGACCAAGCTTATGACCACTTCCTACTGCACGAATAAGTGCCTTATAAAACATTTTTTATGTATGAAAAGAAAAGGGGGGTCGTTCAAATTCACTCTATACTAATATTATAAAGCTGAAGAGTTTGTTTGTTTGTTTGCTCGAACGCGCTAATCTCAGGAACCGCTGGTCCGATTTGAAAAACTCTTTCAGTGTTGGATAGTACATTTATCGAGGAATGCTATAGGCTTTATTGGAGGGGGCTATGCCCCACCACCAATACAAGCGGTAAACAAAATCCAACATATCTTTGCATCCATCTGAAGTACGGGGACGAAATTTATTACACATGTTAATGGGATCGAGAAAAGTAATCGTGTTATGTTTGGTCAAAATCGGAGGGGGCTATGCCCCACCCTCCATACAAGCGGTAAACAAAACTCAACATATCTTTGCATCCATTTGAGGTACGGGGACGAAATTTATTACACATGTTAATGGGATCGGGAAAAGTAATCGTGTTAAGTTTGTTCAAAATCGAAGGGGGCTGTGCCTTACCCCCCATACAAGCAATAAACAAAATTCAACATACCTTTGCATCCATTTGAAGAACATGGATGAAATTTGGTGTACATGTTAGTGGGATCGGATGAAGTAATCAAGTTAAGAAAAGAGAAAAAAGTCTCATAATTTAAAAGATATAATAAAGTTTTTTGATTTATCGGTTTTGAATATTGCTGGAAGAAGTAAGGAAGTGCTTGGAGTCGAGTAGGAGGAGAATATATTGTGTGATGAAAATAATTTTTAATGGGCGCAGCAAAGCGTGCCGGGTACAGCTAGTTGCTTATAAAATCGTCATTTATTATCCGATTTTGATGAACTTTTTGGATTTTGGCTAAGAGGGACGTTATCTCTATACTGGTATACTCAATTTTTTTGTGTTGAAGAAATTTTCAGCCTTGTGGGTGATTTTATGGGGAAAAATTTTAAAATAAACTTGTAAAATTCAGGAGCAGTCCTAGTCGAATGCAAAAAACACGAAGTCTCTATCTATTACCGTTTCCGAGATCCTTTCGTTCATACAGACGGACCGACGGACATGTCTATATCGACTACTCTATCACTCCTGACCATAATGGGGGTAACTTTGGGGGTGCTCCGACCATTATTTCTACCTGTTACATTCATTTGCACAAAACCAATAGGCTCTTGTACCTTCGGTACAGGGTCTAAAAATACTTTGGTTGAACTAATACTGTTAGCGCCAAATTTGAATTTGTTGTGACATTTGTTTAAAGTAATTGAGGGCGCTAGCGTTGCCAACCGCCGAGCACTCCCGCTAGTTACTTTTTAGCGCTAGTTTTAAGTTTTGTTGTAAAAAGTTAGTTTTAATACTTACCCCTGCGAACGCTACTTTTTTTGTGCATATAATTCGTTTTTGATTTTATACGCAATTGTACTATTCTACCCCGTTTGATATACGCTGATTTACTGTGTTAAATAAAAGAAGCGAGCGCGCTACAATTATTATTTTCAATTTAAAAATTTAAATGTACTGAATACCCTCCCCACCTGTCTGCGCCAACATCTACTACAGTTTGTGTTAATTTATATTGGGTGTTCCAAGTGTCTAGGAGCGGCACAGCGAACAGATACTAATACACTTATACACGCCCATTAATACTAAATAAGTAAAACAAAAATCGCCATATCAAATTTCAAGTTAATATTAACAATAATAACAGAAAAACATAAACGGATTGATTGTGTGCGAACTCCGTTGAAAATAGGTGGAACATGCATATTACATATGTCAGCAAATCGAATATCAAGCTGATATTGAGTAAAGATTTACCAAAAAGTATATTTAAGAAGGTTTCATTTACAACTATCGCTCAGAATGCTTACGCTGCACACTAGTCCGGATTCACGAAATTGCGGGCATGAAGCTAAAAAATAGACTGGAACAATTTTTTTTTTTTACACTTGAAACTTCAATGAGATATTCCACAGGTACCAAAAATGATTGAGTTTTTAATGAAACCCTCCGTCGTAAAATAAAGAAGTATGTCTGTTAAAGAAGACAAATTGTCGCGATATTAATTATGAATAAAAGTACTTCTCCCCATCTTATTAACACTTATAACAAATTTCATCCCTGTAACTCAAATGGATGGAAAGAAATGTTGAATTTTGTTTATAGTTTATATGGTGGTGGGTCATCGTCCCCTCCGACTTGGACCAAACTTAAGACAAATTCTTCACCCGATCCCATTAAAATGTATTCCAAATTTCATCTCAGCACCTCAAATCGATGCAAATATATATAAAATTTTTTTTAGACTCGTCCGATTTTGACCAATTACTTCACCCGATCTCATTTGCACACCGCAAATGGATGCAAAAAAATGTTAAACTTTGTTTATTGCTTATATGGGAGTGGGGCATCGCCCCTTAGATTTGGAACAACTTAATAGGATAACTTTTATCAACCCTAATAACATTTATACCAAATTTCATCCCTGTACCACATATTGCTGCCGAGATATGATGAATTTTGTTTATCGATTATATGGTGGCGGAGCATGCCTATACTCTGCGCGGGAGTGGCCTCAATAACTTACCAAAATTTCGTTGAGATCGGATGAATTGTGTAGCAATCTATAAACGACATACAAACATACATAATAGTTATAAAAAGTTTACTTTTTAAAAAATGCTGCAAATATATATTTGGTTAACCCCTATCGAAATTTTCCAGCTGTAGCAGAGGCCGGCACCATCTGCTACAACAGCTGGACAATTTGAAGACTACATACAAGTATATTAATTTAAACAATAATAAACCATACTTTATTTTATTCCATTCATTCTTTTAAGTCAACAAGTTTTTAAGCTAAGAAAATCAACAAAATAACAGGAAAAAAATAGCAAAGAAATTTTAAAGTTTTGTCAAATACTGAAAATTTATCGTATCTACTATTAAAACACTATTTATTCTTCACATAAATGAAAAGAAAAAGAAAAGAAAGGAATTATACTATTCTATATTCATTGAGAAGAAATTATGTTAATAGAACTAAGCCATTTTCAGTTTTGAAATTCTTAATCAAACTTTTAGTCAATATGCTGATTTTTAAATTTGTTGTCCGCCATATTGGATTCCCCATTTTGAATTTTCAAATTCTGACATCGGATTTGTAATCAGCGACCCCATTAGCGTTTTAAGTTAATTGCATTTACTTTCAAATATCTGTGTTCAGATTTGAACTCTGCAACCTCAAAAACCATCGTGCAGACGTTCTCAACACGATTCGATGCTGTTTAAATGTAAATGCTTGCGTTTTCGGGATACCAGACCACTGTGCGCTACAAAGCCTGCACTGCCAGTATTTAGAAAATATTTGTATATATTTTTTTTTTTTTTATTTAGCTTGATCAATGCAAGAACCGTAATTGTTGCTAAGTGACGACCACAGTAATTTCGTGAAAAGTAAGATCCCATATAAACTTTGATCAACATCTAAAAGAGAGTTGTCCCGCTCATATATGGGCGTTGATAATAATGGGATCAGGAAGTAATGTCATATCATAAGCTTAGTCAGAATCGATGGGGCCATATCTATATATAAACCACAATTATAATTGGTTAATAAAAAAGAAGAAGATGTTTTAATGGAGCGTATATCATGCCATGACCATAAAATAAGCAATTTATGATAATATGTAGATTGGATAAAGGATTTCACGATTTATTAGTTTATACACAGGATCTCTTTTTATATGAAGGTTTAAAAATTAAACTTAAGAAAAAAATACAATAACCAATATTTAATTTTTGAGTTTTGGCCAAGACAACGTTTACTGGATTACGCTAGGAATCACTGAGATTATGGAGGAATCATTTTCCTAATCTACTCGTAGGCGATGAAGCGCAAAATACCGCCGATAGAGATATGACACCGGAACCACCAGTTAATGATGGCACTATTGTAGAGCCACCGGACTATATCGAGGTCGATTCAGTTATTAAAAAGCTGAAAAATAACAAAGCGGCAGGCTGTGATGGGCTGCCAGCTGAGTTATTTAAGACCGTCGGCGAAGAGTTGGTTAGGAGTATGCATCAACTTTTATGCAAGATATGGTCCGATGAACGCATACCCAACGACTGGAATCTCAGTGTTCTCTGTGCTATCTTTAAGAAAGGAAACCCCGATGTTTGCGCCAACTACCGCGAAGTCTTCTTTCAACAAGTGCTACCAGGAACCCTTTGGTGGAAGTTTAAGACTGCTCTTTAATGTTACACGAGCCCTTGATGGTTGACTCTTCTAATCCTCCTACTGGCCCATCTTCTCAAAAGCAATGTGCATCCAATATAAATATTGTGACAGTTGTAGCACCGCGTAAGCCGAAGTTTATATCACATCTGTCTTCAGAATCGACTGAAGACAATATTTAGTCTTACATTATTTCTTCACTTCAATGCCCGAACAATAATATATCTGTGCCCCAAAATAAAACTTTACGTACTCTCGTTTAATTTCCTCTCTTAAGGCAATTGTTCCAGTGTCCATTTTTGGCACTATTCATTCGCCAAATTTTTGGCATGATGGTATTATTGTGTATGAATATGTGTACAACAATAACCGCAGAATGGTGTTGAGTTAGCCTGTGACAAAAAACTAAGTCCTGCTTCTTTCCAAATTCATTATCAAAATGTGAGAGGATTAAGAACTAAGCTTAGTAATTTCTATCTCAATAATTTTTCATTTAGTGATGATATCATGGTCTTCACTAAAACTTGGGTTCAATAAATCCTTATCTCAGAACTATTTTGTGATTATATTATCTATATTAGAAAATATCGTTTCATTCGCTCTGGTGGAGGTATTTCAATTTTGTTACAATAATTTGAATAGAGATAATAGGAGAAGATATGAAGTCTTATGATGAAATTTTGTAAACCTATCTATAAGGTTGTGCATGTTTCGCAATCCATAATCTTTCTTTAAAAACGAAACGCAGTACTGTAGCATACCCATCTCAATTATTTTTTATTGATATGGTTGCATCGTCTGATTTGTTAAAATCAAATGTGTTTGCTGACAAAGTACGTACTCTAATTGCTCGGTTAATCCTAATATTCTATACCCTTACATTATTACATCATATGACGTCATATCTCTTCCTATTATCTTTAATCAAACTATTTTAACAAGTTTTTTATACATTAAATTTTTCTTCCTATCTGGACCTGATAACATTGCCAGCAGTATACTAAAAAAATGTTCTAGCTTCATTTGCTTCTTTTTATCGATTCCTTCCAACATATCTATAAGGTTATGCAAGTTTCCCTCTCTTTGGAGAGAATCTTTTATTATTCCACTTCATAAGAAAGACAGCAGAAAGACAGACAGATATATCGAATTGTAGAGGCATTGCTAAGCTGAGTGCTATTGCAAAACTGTTCGAAAAAATCCTTGCAGCCCAATTGCAGCAGTCGTTAAAGTCTGTTGTTAGTCCTTACCAATATGGTTTCGTTAGAGGTAAATCCTTTTCCACAAATCTGTTAGAATTTTCTTCTGTTGTGAATAATGGTTTTGAGTCCGGATGCCAAACTCATATACACAGGCTGTAGTAAAGATTTTGATAGTGTATGTCACAAACACCTTTTGTTTAAATTGAAAACTATAGGTTTCCACTCTCTCTTTGTTCTTGGATTGATTCATACTTTTGCGGTAGGACACAAAAAGGATTATTCAACGATTGTTTATCTAAGTTCATCTTCTGGTGTTCCCCAAGGGATTCACTTTGGTCCTTTATTGTTCAATATTTTTATAAATGACCTTCCCATTACTATTAAACATGATCATATAGTAATGTATTTAGATTATGTCAAATTATGTTTGTCATATTCTGATGTCTCCTAACACAGCTTGTTGAAGGTTGATATGAACATACATAACATACATGGTGTTGCCTTAATTATCTAAGCTTAAATTTTAAAAAATGTAAATGTGCAACATTTTATCGTGAAATCCATTTATATTTAATTATTTGTCAAATAACATTATCCTCGGCAGAGAATTTTGCTATACTGATTTGGGAATCCTTATGTAACCAAACTTATTTATTACATTGGTCTAATTATTACAGGGTCATTAAACCCCTTATACCACTTAACTTCTCTATACCTTACTTGTCCGCCCTATTTTAGAATTTGGTTTCTGTGGATGGAATCCTAACTATCTAATTCACCAAGACCATAATGAATCAGTTCAAAAACCGTTTCTTCATTTTGCTCTTCGCAGTCCTTATTGGGATACCAATGTAAGTCTCCATCTCGATGCTCTCTATGGTTATGCTCCACAAAATTCTTATTGGTGAAATTGATTCTTTCCCCAATAACTCACTTCGAGCTCTCGGTTCTATCTACAATATATTCTCTCCTTTATTCTCTTTTCATTCGTCATTAATTGCACTCGCGTGGACCACTGCCAAGCTATGAGTAGAGGCACAGTCGGTCAATCAGGCGATATGTTTTAGTCTTAAAACATATAAGCACTTCTTCCCACTGCTTTGTAATACATATATCATGCCGTATGATGTATTACATTATCGCGCTGATTTTGCAAAAGTATTGCATACTTTTAGGCATACAGTGATTGATAAGTATACAAAGTTTAAATTAAGTCTGACCGTTCATAATGGGTCAAAATCAAGTTGAAAGAAGTCAGTTACCAACAAACAGACAGTCAGACAAACAGACAAACATACATGTGAAGCTAATTTAAGCGTGTTAAAAATGAATGTTGTAAATATATATCTTTGTATGTTCCTTATAGGAAGCCAAACCATCCAACCGATTGAGCTGAAATTCACAGACGAACTTCAGTTCATTCAGGAGAGTGCTCGAGTGAAGTTTGGTCAATATTGGAGAGGGCTATCCCCACCCCCCTTAAACAAAGTTCACCATATTTTTGCATGCATTTGAGGTATGAGGACGAAATTTAGTACACATGTTATTGTCATCGGGAAAACTAATCGTGTCAATTTTGGACAAAATCGGAGAATGCTATGGCTTGAAGTTACTGCTTTGTTGTTATTGTAAGTAGCTAGAATTTTATTCATTGTAGCATTGGGAGATCAGTTTTTAATATGTCTTCTGTGGAATTGTTTGTTGTTGATATGGTATTTATATTATTGTTAACCATCGGTAACGGAACAGAGCTAGAACACAAGGTGTGAGAAATTGTTTTTGGAACTTTTCGCACTTCGGAAAGTAGGTCGCGTGTTTCTTATAAAAGTTTCCACATTGGGTGCGCGTGCATTTTTCTGGAGAGTTCAGAGGAAGATTTGCAGTTTATACAGACAAAAAGAGGGTTTTTACAATATTTTGCTGTATGACCAAATAATTATAATTGGCAAGACTTGCCACGCACGTGATAAGGAATATATTCTTTCACTTTGACATTGTGCCACGATATGTTGAGTTTAGTGGATACATTAATGGGTTGAAGGTTATGAGGATTCTGAGGGCTGAGGAGTGCCGTCAATTATCTTATTAAATTTGTAAATAGAAGTTACATGTTGGGTGTTTGGTTCATCAAAAAATTCGCTGTTCGTTTCGTTGTTCAGTTATGGTGCGTAAATTGTGCCCTTAAAGGCAAATTCCTAGCAGCTACTTGAGATTAAGGAATTTATCTGCAACATGTTTACTTTTGACAAGCACTAGACTGCCACCATGAAGTAATATGATATGACGTCCTCACTTAGTAGGTTTATTGCTCTATGCACCGCTAAGAAAGAGTACTCCGTTATATGCTTTAATTCGTTTTTCGCAGATAGCAATATATACTTTGGATTTTGTTGAATTACTTCTGGCAGTTCGGGAAAATCTAATTTGGTTTTATTTTTTTGATATTGTTTTTTAAGGCCCTGTACCGAAGGTACATGAGTCTATAAGTTTTGTGCAAATGTATGTAACAGGTAGAAATAATACAAATAGTGGTCGGAGACACCCCAAAGTTAGCCTCATTATGGTCAGGAGTGATAGAGGAGTCGATATAGCCATGTCCGTCTGGCCGTCCGTATGAACGAAAGGATCTCAGAAACGGTAATAGATAGAGCCTTCGTTCTTTTTGCATTCGATTAGGACTTCGCCGGAATTTTATGAGCTTATTTTAAAAATGTTGCCCCTCCCGGCTTCCCCATAAAATCTCCATTAAAGGTATCAATTTCTTTAAGCCAAAATCTCAGAACTTCATCAAAATCGGATAATAAATGACGATTTTATAAGCAATTGAATTTGAACGACCTATGATACTTCCGTCCTCCCTTTTATAAGGCATCTATTCGTGGAGTGAGAAGTGGGAGGAGCAAAATACTTTTCGTTAGTACAATTTTTGTCTTATTACAGGTACAGGGCCTCTTACAGTCGGTTATGCCCGACTGTAATTTTCTTACTTGCTTTCTATCGATTTAAAGGAGAGAATCGGGTTTCACCAAGCTTTTGTTGCCCTTAGGCCAAAGAAGGTTGGTTTCTACTACTCAAGGAACAGGTATTTTGGGCAACTAACAGGGCATATAATGAAATTTCATATGAAATAGAATCGAAAACTTATCACTAAAAGTTTTATCAGGGTTGACGTCTGTACCCGTTGAGAGCTAGCCGGTATATATAAACAAAAAAAGAATATTTAAACAAAATTTTGCAAATAATTCAGTATATGCAGATTCGATTATAATTTTATGTACTATTGTGCCACGGCAAGTGTCTGAATCTAATAGCAATAAAGAAAACGGAAGAACACGTCACCATCATCGACTAAGCACTGCCGTCAAAATTGTTTAAAGAACAGTATAAAGAAATTCAAAATCAAATACTGCAGTTGAAAACCACAACAACTGCTTGACGGTAAAAAAATGAAATGCAAATATAAACCGATATGTACAATGCTGAATAGAAAGACTGTCAACATATTGAAAGCTACTGAAGGTTCACAAGCGTGCAATATTTGTAAAGCTACTCCCAAATATTTAAATTATTTAGAAAAGCTGAAAAATAGAGCATGTAATGAAGACTCCTTCAATGCATTGCAGTGCTACATGCACTTGGTGTTACGAATTTTTAAATAGCGACTAAGTTGTATAATCAAATGTTATTGTACAGCCAAAACAAGGTGAAGGCAATAGCAATGATGGTAACACAGCACTGGAATTTTTTAAGAAGCGTTCCTTCGTTTCAGAAATAACTGGAATCGAAAAATACTTAATAGAACGATTTGCAAATATTCTTTTAATAATTTCTTGTGGACACTACATCAAGGAAGAAATATTTAAAAATTATTGCTTTGAAACAGCAAAAATGGCTATTAAAATTTATGGTTGGTATAAAATGAGTGCTAATGTTTATAAATGAAGACACAACTGGCTATAATAACTATTATTTCAAGTAGTATCAAAAGCATTTGATTAACTTTTATTCGAATTAATTTTAAGACATTTATAATTGGAATAAATGTAAGTCATGTTAAATTGTCCGATATTTTGAAAACGTTTAGCGTTCTAGTTTTGTTAAAATGTGTTGAACCCATATAAAGTAAATAGTTTTGTCGTGCTAAATTCGCGAACAGTCCCATTGCAAATGCAACGCTGAATACGAGCGGGGATCGAAAAAGACGAGTAATAAACACACACATCTGCTTCGACTACAGTACAAAATTGCTTTAATTTATTTTAAATTTCGATATGGATGCCGAAGCCGTTACCGTCTTCAACATAACAACAACTTTCCAAAGAAAATATAAAATATGTGAATAAACTTACCGCAACTAGTATATAGGGTGATTCATTTAAATGCAACATTAAACGACATTAGTCTTTTAAGATTTACAAAAATATGAACAATGATTGAAGCACGAACAGAGGCAGCATCGGATTGGATGATACATCCTTAGCTTTGAAATTAAAGACGCCATTTTAAATGAATGAGCTTTTGGCCATTGTGGACAACAATAACATGTATACAAAACATCATTCCTGTACCTGAAATGGATGTAAAGATATGACGAATTTTTTTAATCGATTGTATGGGAGTGTGATATCGCCCTTCAATATCGATGGGATCTTTTTATTAGATCCTGACTTGTTAACTATGGGACAACCACAAGACAAACAAAATTAAATTCAAAATGGGTCCAAAAATATAGGAAGATATCGGTGAACACACTTATATAAAAGGAAAAAATCGAAATAGACGAACATAGATCCTCCTCTTTTTGAAGTCGGTTAATAAAAGTGGGATGAGATTTCCCACTGAGTGTTTATTTTAAATGCAACCAAATTAGTCGCCCCTCTCATCTGTTTTCTTGAAATATACTTATTATTGTTGAATACCAGAACAAAAACCTTTTTTTTTTTAATTAAAAGTTAGCTCAATTTCAATTAAATATAATTTTTGAATACGTTAATTGAAAGGCTTCCACATAATAATTTAGTCAAATTTAAGTTATAATAACACTTGTAGGATTACAGGAAGTTATCAATCTTGACATATTTAAGACGGCTTTAAAATAAATATTTTTTATGTGTACTTAAACAAAAGGTACAAGGTATCTGGAAGTCGAGTACATTCGATTGCAACGCTCCTTTTTAGGCCCTGTACCGAAGGTACAAGAGCCTATTGGTTTTGTGCAAATGTATGTAACAGGAAGAACTAATTGTCGGAGACCCCCCAAAGTTACCCCCATTATGGTCAGGAGTGATAGAGGAGTCGATATAGCCATGTCCGTCTGTCCGTCCGTATGTGTGAACGAAAGGATCTCGGAAACGGTAATAGATAGAGACTTCGTGTTTTTTGCATTCGACTAGGACTGCTCCGGAATTTCACAAGTTTATTTTAAAAAAAAAGAGAACAAGGACAGAGAACACTGAAATTTCAGTCATTGGGTATGCGTTCATCGGACAATATCTTGTTTCCACTGCTCACATATATGTGAAAAGACTGTGAGGTTTCCCGGAGCAGTCGCGAGAGTGTGTTTGAAAAGTCTTCGGCGGGCTGTTCTGATTGCAGTTTACCGACTTTCGTTGAAAGTTTGGACGTTCCTCGTGCACTACTCTGAGCCTAGTGCGAACCTTGGCTGCGAGAAGATAGTGGTCTGAGTCGATGTTGGGACCACGTAACATTCGCACGTCCAACACGTTCGATGCGTGCCTTCCTTCAATGAAAACATGATCAATTTGATCTGGGCTCAGCCAAGTAGTCTTGTGGATGTTGAGGTGTTGAAATTTGGTGCTACTTACTACCATTTTCCTACCTGCGGCGAAATGGTTTGGGCTCTCTCTATTATTGGAGGTAATGTCGTAAAGGCTAAAGTTTCGAACGGTTGAGCCAAAGATTCCTCCCTTTCCAATTTTGGCGTTGACATCTCCAAGCACGATGTCAATATCGTGTTTTGGACAGCGCTCATATAGACGTTTCAAGCGCTCACAGAACTCCTCTTTAGCATCGTCGTCTTTGTCTTTCGTCGGGTCGTGCGCCTATCGCGACTAGACGCTCGTCAACAGGTGTGAACCTGGAGACGAGGCTACCTACTTACCAAGAAACCACATCCAAATTCGTGTGTACTCTCATGTCAGCTATAATATTTGTTAGAGACAAAAGGTGAAGTCGTATTTGAAAATATGCTTTGTAAATGGGTTACAAAAAACAAAATTTTTTTCAAGAAGTTTATCTGTTTTGTGTTTTACCGGTACCTTGTATGTATTAAGTTAGTACAAATGTGTATAAAAGGAAGTAGGAGGCGAGGCAGACGCATTCAAATAAAAGTATGTATATAAAACGGTTTCCCAATATGTTAAATATTGACACCAGCACATTTATAGATAAGCAGTACGACTCTTTACAGGACTGAATACGAGACTTTAATCGTATT
>JAWNNP010002345.1:0-120811 GCA_035044805.1 Leucophenga maculata
GAATAAACTTTCGCTTACCGAATATCTATAAAGTTTTTCTGGCACCCATATGGAGATATGGTATTCAGGTCTCAAATGGTGCAGTCTTAAATTTTGCAAAAAATTACTGGTGCGGCATGGTACATACGCTACAGAGATATTGAAAAAGAACTCCAGATACCGAGGGCCGGAGATGTTATCCACCGCAAAGCTGCTGCATATCTGGTCAAACTTGCAAATCATTCGAGACATAATCACGGAGTAAGGTCGAGAAGGAGGCTCCAGAGAATTCATCCAATCGATCGCTTTCGTTATTCGGTGGCGTAGCAATCTCAATTAAGAAAATACTTCGTCACCATTTGGTTCCGCTATCTACGCTTATTGGTTCCATTCAATTTTCACATTTTTTCCTTTTTGTTCAGGGGACGAAAAAGTTCAACGCTCGATATTTTCAAGAAGAAATCAATTCATTCCTAGTCTTTATGAATCAGATGTAGCTTATACTACTGGAGAAGAAAAAGCTAATATTCTAGAAGATACTTTCCAATTGAAACATAATAAAACGTCTTCATTTTCAAACTTCGAAACGATTGAAGAAGTAAACAGATCTGAACAGTCTCTAATTATAACTCTCCAGGTGAAATTGATTGCATTCTAAAAGCTTACTAAAAATAAACGGCTGAACCCAAGGACTTTCAAAGTAGATGTCTGAAGAACCTCCTTCTTAATGACATTAGCTACATTGCTTATTTATTGAATTTCTGCATGCAAACGGGCCCCATCAGGTCAAAATCAAGGTCAAATAAAGGTAAAGGCAAAAATCAAGGCGATTCTACTGCCGCCCTTCTTCCTTATGCTCCAGTCATAACTGAATGAACGCCATTTCCAGGTGAAAGTCAGTGATAAGCTGTCCAGCTGTCCATGCATGTTATAAAATCTGGTGTCCCCTAAGAAAGCGTGTTGCGCCCGCTACTATACTCGCTTGTCACAGCTGATATCCCTGTGCCCTGTCAACCGACATAGAGACATAGACGAAATAGACGAAGTAAACTGGCCCCCATTTGAAGGTAAAGTGTCCAAGGCATTTGTTCCAAGACACAGCGAGAGCGCATTTAGGTGTTGCAAAATAAAGCCCTGCGGATGATTATTGATTGCTCATGGTTCGTCCAAAATAGCACACTACTAGAGTAGCAAATTGGCCGCCATATCATTCGATGCAACACAAGGCTGATCGCAGACTACAACAGATTTGTTCGCACTCTACCAAACAGTTGGCCGATCAACAGACTGAGCAGGCGTAATGTCTTCCTCTTATGAACGCCGCTTACGGCCCCAATCTTGCTTCCCTCCAAGGAGCCGGCGATGCTTCATACTAGAATCCCTTATTATTAAAATAAAAATGTGAAATGTTTCAATAAACTTAATTTAAAAGTTACTACTGTCAATCTGCCATGAGCTATTCAGTGCCTGTTGATAGTTTTGGCAGCAAAACTCCAATTTGATCTGAACTTCTGGAGAATTGCTAAAGAGTTGTGGTCATCTGAATGCTTTTCAGAACTCGAAAATATATTTTGCCAACGTTTTACTTTCGCAAACATGCACAGAGCAATCTTAATGTTGAGATTTTTAACGACTTCCGAAATATCATTTTCTTACAAAAGCAGGACATGCAACAAAAAGCTTTTCTGATCCACAGATTAAATAAATACAATGCAATTGGCTGGTTCTGTTAATACCAGCAAACGCTTATAAGCTTCCTTTCCAATGCATGACTTGAAGTATGCTCGACTAATAAAATAAATTTCCTGTTAAGGTTGTTGTTCTCTGCTTCATTAATTAAAATAATGAATGCATTTTCCGGCGAGTAGTATTAAACTGAAGTTCATGTTCGGTGAAATTAGATTTCTCCAATGAAATTAATTGTTTCACATTGACCACAAAATTTAAGCCAAAGCACTTGATTCATATTTACTTCAGTTACCATAAAACTGAAATAATGGCTTCTAATTAATAATAATAAAATGTAAAATAAATTTTCAGTATTATAATAAATAATCCTTTGTACTACATAAGTCTCATACTACTTAGCAGTTTAGTTTTTTGAAGTTTTCACTTGTACCACATTTGAGCTGCATACGTTTGTTTGTTGTTGTTAATTTAGCTGGAAATTTTGTATATCTCATGTCATTCCGTATAAACTGTGCTTCATGCAGGCATATCGGTGTATATCGGTGTATCATACAAAACTAAATTTCAGTGGATTTTAGGCAAATACAAGAAGTTATGAAAGACAGACAGACAGACAGACAGTCGAACAGAGTTGTGAAGGAGGCATCTGATATGCTGCAATGTACTCAAATTACATGCAGAATCATAAAAGGCTGCGTTTAACCAATGGCAAATATGATTTTGTAGTTATTAGACGATTGCCTTTAAGTTCAACTTCTGTCCGTCTGTATGTCTGTCTGCCTTTTGTGTACACATTCAATGATTGACAAATGCCAAACCTGTTATGCATATTGCTCTAATAAAAGCTACAAAACTTTCCACCTACTGGCATGTACAAGGCACGCTTTTAATGCTACAAAGGTAGAGGCTTTCAATAGCTCGTTGAAGTGGCTTAGGCTTATTGTCAGCTTTCTAACCACAATTGAAAGCAATTCAAAAGTCTAAATTGTTGCTAATTAAAACGGATTATCATTGTATTGCAGCATTTTATTGCATTTTTTTTTTTTTTATTTTTATTTGATTCTTTTGATTCACACAGTCAAATGCTACTAATTATGTAACTGAAATTGACAACTAATTAATGAAATGTTTCAGCTTGTGGCAATGCAATTAACCACAGCACCACCCACAAGTCATCAAAGTCAAACTCTTCATTATCAGCTGTAGACCAGACCAGACCAGACCAGATCATATAAAATAAAAATAAATAGCCTCTAGGCCAAACGATTTCAAACAGAGTTTAATTATAATGAATGAAAATGTGCAACCAAATGCCATGTTTACGTCAAAAGCGCCGACTCGAATGGTGTTAATCGTTTTGTGGCATAAAACTAAATGAAAATTCAACGTTTCTCAAGCGAAAGCAACCGCACAAATTAAATTTAAATTGTGGCCATTGCAATAAACGTGCTCAACCATTTTTTAAAAATTAACAACAACAACAACAGAAGAAACGTAAATACAAATTAATGAAATTTTCAAATAATTTTGCAAGTTGCTCAATAGTCCTTTTGTCGCTGTGCCTGCGGCGAGCTAATTGAATCATCATCATTCAATCGTGAACAAAAGCAGCCACAGCCGCAGCAGCAAGCAAAATGCAAGCAAATTATGCTAGAGCACTTGAAAATCAAGTTGAATCCTGTGAAATCTGAAGCACTTCATTGAATCAAATGGCCACAAGAAAGCATTACGCACAGTGGTTGGCAGACAAAGCAAAGCAAATCGAATCGAATTTTATTTGCACAAAATTTCAAAAAATCGATTGAAGGCAGCAGGACATATGAAACTAAGAAAACATATAAGAAAATCAGTTGTCAAAAAAAAAATTGAGCTTGTTAAAGTGTGTCCTAAAATTCAGCAAGGCGAAATTTTTATAGGAAACTCCAACTTTTAATGAAACTTTTTTTATTTTCAATTGCTTCAAAAAGTTAACAGTTTAGGCTGTTTGGGATTATGAACTATGTTGGAGCGAATTATGAAACTACCAAATAATGAATAAAACATCTACGGCATGAGTGCAAGCGGCGAGATACAATTTTTTTTAAGAACTTTTTCAAATTAATATGCGAAAATAATTCAGTTTATTCATTGTCGTTTTTCTTTTGTATAGGTGAGGAGGCATCGCCAAGTATGAAACATTTGATACAGTTTGAGTAGCACATTTGTCATAGGTTTGAAAAGCACAAGCAACAGTTTGAATAGCATTAGTATTCAGCAGTTTTTAAGCTTGAAATTTTATTCACATTTTAACTTTTGACTTAGCAGGTCCATTTAAATGCAATAAACACTAAATGTTACACAAAATAAAGCATCTTTTCTACAAGTAATTCGATTTTCAATTCAACAAGTAGCTTTCACTTGATGCGTGCACAAACGAACCAATAAGAATTTTTCAAAAGCCGAAAGGCATCAGTTAGCGTAAAGAATATAATAAACCATTATTACAGAGCAGCTCTATAGACTTCAAAATACGTATGTTCGCTTCATGCCCACCATTCCCTCTTGTACCTTCGCTACAGAACCTAAAAATTTTTCGTGTACGAAGCACTGTGAAGTAAATGGTCAGCTATTTGTTAGGCCGTATAGGGCATGTGACCAATGTACCGTTTGAACAACGAAAGACGGTCAATTCTGAATGTTACGCGACCATGAAGTATTCGAAGAAATTCCAAAAACTCATTGCTGAAGAGCCATCTCCCTCCACAATGACAATGCAAGCACTGACACAGAAGTGTTTTTGTACACTCAATATATCGAATTGATGTGACATCCGCAGCGCTTATTCATCACCAAATGATTTTCTTTTTATTTCCAGACATCAAAAATAAACTGCATGGTGAACGTTTTTCTATGCCCGAAGATGCGTTTGCTTTCAACCTTAAAACAACAATGGTTGACCAACATACCAATATGAAAGAAATGGAATTTTAGATATTTTAAAGCAGTCACCAGAAATTATACGGAAACTACACAATGCAGCAGTTTGTTGGAATTGTATCAAAAATTGTGGAGGATGCTTCAAACAGCGACAGATAAGCGTGTTGCCATGAAATATTTTGCTTTTGCAGATGTTCCGCTTAGTTGTATACCGAGCTGGCTATGAAAATGAAAAAAATTTTCTGACGAACCAAGCAGTTTACATCAAATTTGGTTCTCTCTAAAGCGCATAAAGTGACGAAGTTCAATCTAAACGTACATTCGTTGGCAGTTACACGCGAAAATAATCAGACTAAATAAGGGGTTTAGAAGAAACAACTACGCAGAAGAAAATATAATCAATTGGAATTATTTTTAAAAAAATTGTTCAATGCTGCCCATTTATCTGCTGAAATAACAGGCTTAGGCAAGCAAGCCTTCTCGTCATGTTACAAAAGTAGTTTGGAGAAATGTGGAGAAAGATTTGCGCTTGACAAGTATTTCTGATCAGTCCGCAAAATATTAATTCACTCTCCTGATTTTATTTCTTGGAAAAGACCCGTGAGTTCAATAAAGACACTCACCACCTATTTGTCGATTATAAAGCCGCTTACGACACGCCGATACGATCGAAGTTCTTCGGTATCCAGGCAAAGATTGACCGTCTTTGCATAGCGACGCTATCTCGCACACAAAGCGTTGTCAGGGTGGGGAAAAACATCTCCGACCCCTTTGATACCAAGAGAGGTTTCAGGCAGCGCGATGCTCTGTCGTGCGATTTTTTCAATCTTCTGATGGAATACATCCTACGCCAGTGCCCGTACATACCGAACGAATATGTCGGGCTCGATCTTCCAAAAGGAAGTGATGTTGCTCGCTTACGCCGATGACATCCATGTCAACGGTACACAGGAACGGCGAGTCAGCAAAGCGTTCTCGGAGATTGAAAAACAGTCTTGGCTCATGGGTCTAGCGGTGAACGAGGACAAGACGAAATACTTGGTGTCTTCTCGCACAACGTCATCGCGTCTTGGACGGTCAGTGACGATGAAGAATTTCAACTTCAGTGTTGTAGAAAACTTCGTCTATCTTGGAACAGAGATAACCAGCAACAACAACGTCAGCCTGAAGATCAGGCGAAGAATCACGCTTGCAAACAGATGCTTTTTCGGGCTGAGCAAGCAAATGAAATGTGAAGCCGTCTCTCGAAACACAAAAATCAAGATCTAAAAGACGCTGTTACTCCCGGTCCTATTGTATGGCGCAGAGGCATGGACCGTGATTGAGTTTGATGAGACATCGCTGGAAGTCTTCGAGAAGAAGATTCTTCGCAGGATCTTTGGTCCTATTAAAATCGGCGACGAGTTTAGGTCCCGTATGAACCGTCGACATAGTTCAGCGCATAAAATTCCAGCGGCTGCACTGGGCTGGGCAGCTCATTCCAATGGATGAAAGAGTTCCAGCACGCATGGTTTACATGGGGGGGGGCCAAACTTGATTGGTGGACGCCAACATAGAGCACGACTAGGCACCTGATGGAATGACCAGGTATGGAGAGATCTCTCCGTACTTGGCATTCAAAACGACTGATGCCAGCGCGCACAAGATTATGGAGGCTGGCGCGCCATGACCGGTAGGCGGTTGACAGTGGCCATATAAGAAGAAAGATGTTATTGAACGTGCATTAGTTTCGATTGGAGAGCTGTCTGAAGAAGCGGCAGAGCCAAGAAACAAGGACGTTAAAATGTACTGCATCATGACTGCATCATGACTATATCATACACGAAAGAACTCACTTGTTCTACCGATAAATTGTGAGCTAGGATAGTCTAATCACTGCTCAACGAAAGTAACCTGTTTGGTTAATCAATTTTATTAAATTTTATTAAAAGCAGTTTTTGAATTACTGAAATAATTTTTAAGCAATTTTTTTTTTTTTTTCATTTATCCACTTCCATTATAGAAGTGAAACTTCTTTACGTAGACTAAATTTGAACGTTTTGTGTTCAAAAAAGAGGCATCGAGCGAGAAGAGAAACGTTGAGTGAAATGAATGAGAAATGGAAAGGTTCGCGTTACAAGCCTGAAATCTTTTAAAGAATGGGAAAGTGCGTGTGTGTGTTTAGTACATTTTCAACTTTAGTAGTGTGCAAAGTGAAACGGAATTCAAGAGGAGTTTGAAGCATATAGCATGACTGCTTATGCATGAACAAAAGAGAAATACTATTGTAATTGATTCGGAATGGCTCACCTTACCTTATTCCACCATACTTGCTGCTATTATTTTCCCTAAATTATTTCTCCGCTATTAAAATATATACTAAACTCTGTAAATACTCTTAAAAGCATTTTTTTTTTTTTTTGATTTATAACAGCGTTTCTATTGATTTATCTTGTTGACTGGTTCATTCACTTAAAAAGCACTCAAATCGCCAAATCACTAGCTAAAGTAATTATGAAATAAATCATTTTTTTTGGTTTTTTTTTCAACCTTTCGCCGTAGAGCCTTAGACCACTGTAGCATGACACGTAGACACGTAGAGACACGGCCAAACGAAATTCTAATTTATGCGCATATAATTTTAATAGATTTACGCAGCGTTCAGAGCGTTCACAGTCAACGAAGCGTACCAGATAGATGAGCGATTGAATATAAACATATACGCGCACGGGAAACTGCAAAAGAAAGAGACAGCGTATGCGGCTGCGAGTCATGAATTGAGCACCCTACGCAAATAATCATAAATAACACTTAAAATGTGACACACTTTCAAGCGTGTATCAGGTAAATCAGTTGGCAAGTTAAACTAGTACCAGAACTTTCAAATGAAGGAGCGTGCAAGGCGTAAGCGGTCGACAGACAGACAGACAGACATATATATACGTACGTACGTCAGCATAAACTGCAAAGCAAATGTCACATTTATATGCAGACAGCGTAACTCGTATGGCAATACGGAAACGAGTGAGCGACGACTAAGTTAAATCTGCTAGGATACTACAGCAAGGAAGTATGCTACAAAAAAAAAAAAAAATCCAAAAAAAAATAAGTCACGTAGTCAAACAGTCGTGCTGCAAATTCACATATGTTTGTATGTATTGCAAGTGTATATGCGTGTGTGTGTGTGTGTGTGTGCCTGCTTGCTTGGATAATTTCATGTGATTGGCAAAATGTCAGCAATTAATTTTGTTAGTCACATAAAAGTGAATTAGCGTAAAATCTCTTGAGAGACAAAACGAAAAGAAAAGAAAAAATATAAGAAAATAAAAACGAAAGCACGAATCGAACGCAACAACAAAACAAAAGGACACAGCAGCCATTTTGTACGACATTGACGTAGAATCTTACTTTTAGACTTGATGATCTTCCAGCAATTTTCGACAAGGCGCGTTAATGCGTGTTAGCGCCTAACCAACTAGCAAGGACTTTGATTTATGCACAAACACTTGCGCTGCCTCTCTCTCTCTATCACTTAACTTCAAGCATCGTTCTCACTCAGTCGCAAACTCAAATGTCAAAGTAGCGCATTTACTGCCTTGCCTTTGCGTTTTTCAGGCACACTTTAGCACATAAATATGTAGCCTGCCTGCGTGCGTGCGTGCGTGTAAATTGAATTAATTATATGCAAGTTAAAGCAGCCACCGACGGCATTAGCACACCCTAGAAAATCTCTTTCTAAGTGTAATGTGTGCACAAGCTGAGGCGGAGTGCGATGCGGAGTGTGAGACGCAGCTCGCACTTATCTAAGTGCTTTGAAGCAGCAATGCCAACATTTTCTACTGAAATCGAGCGCATTCTGGTTAAAAAAAAATGTGTTGCTTCAAAGGCAAACAATTTGCCTGAAGTAAGCGTAACGAAATATAAACAACAAAGCGCCGTCATGCAGTTTCAGACTTCATGACACGCTGCAAAGCATAAAGTGAAGTAAATTAATTGTTTATTTTTATCAGTTTATAATGTATGCAACAGGCAGTAGAAGGCTAAGGTAGACTCTATAAATCGAGTCGATACATACAGGCATGTCCTTCTGTCTGGCTGTCCGTATGCACATCAAGCACTTGCAGTCTATTAAAGATAAAGCCTTTAGGTTTCAATTTTTAGATCAATAAACAGCCATTGAACCACTTAGACTGAAAAACGTATAATGTGAAGATCAACACTCAATTTGCGACCGATATCATCTACAGAAGGCTTCAATTTTATGCTTAACCAAAACTAATGATTGCTTGGCATCAGTACCCCACCCCTACCCACCTCTTCTATAGCATAAATTATTCGAATTTTTAGAACTTTTCCAAATTTCAGAATTTTTAGACTTTGAAGAACTTTTTAAATTATAAAAAAATTCAAGTTTTTTAAAATTTTAAGAAGCCATTAATGCAAATAATTCAAAGTATTTAGATTTTTCAAGAATCTTGAAATATTATCTTCTTTGGCAAAGTTCACAGAACTTTCAGAGCTCGTCAATAAGTTTCAAAATATTCAGAACTATTTAGAATATTAAAAATGTTTAGAGTTTTTAAAAAATATCGGACTTTGAAGAATTCTAAAAATTTTAAGAATTGTCATTTATTTAAAATCATTTTTTAAAATTTTTGAACATGAATAATTTTCGGGAATTTAAAAAATTCAAAGAATTTAGTTTTTTCCAGAACTTTTAACATTTTTCAAAATTTTTAATATTATCTGATTTTGCCAAGTCTCCAGAATTTATATAATTTATCAAAATTCTAAAAATTGCTGGCACTTCAACAATTTTTAAAATATTCAGAATTGTTTGAAAACTTTTTTAAATTTCACATTTTATACAATTTCTACAATTTTTCCTTATTTTTTAAAAATATTGAGAATTTTTTGAAAATAGTAAAAAATTCCATATTAAAATTGTTTTTATTTCTTTTCTTTTTTTTTTTTTTTTTTGAATTTTTAGGACTTGAAATCTTTTAAGTTTTATAAAAAATTTATGAATTTAGATTTTTCCAGCATTTTCAACAATTTTCGAAATTTTGAATATTATCTGATATTATGCAAAATTTTTAAAACTTTCACAATTTTTCCAAATTCTTAGAGTTTTTGGAATTTTATAAATTTTTGGAATTTCTGCAATATTTCAAATTTTTAGAGTTCGCATAATTGGAATTTTTATAATTCTCATAATTTTTGAAAAATAGAAGACTCAAAATTATTTCAATTATCCAAAATTTTTTCACTTATTACAATTTTTGGAATTTAGAGTTTCTAGAATTTTCAAAAATTTTCAAAAATTCATAATTTTGCACATTTTTTCAAATTTATTTTTATTAATTTAGAAATTCTTCTGAGTTTTTACAAGTAAAATTTTTTTTTTTGAGAATTATCGGAATAATTAGATTTTTTCCAAATTTTAAAAAAAAATTTTAAATTTTAGAAATCTGCACAAATTTTAAATTTTTTCTGATCAATCAAAATTAAATGAATTTTTCAAAATTTCTGAATTGACAAAATTTTTAATTTTTTTTGTTTAGAATTTCTAGAATTTTTGAGTTTCTAGAATTTTTACCATTTTTAGAATTCTAAGAACTCTAAGAATTTTCAGAATTTTCAGGGTTTTAAGAACCTTCTGAATTTTCTGAGTTATTACAACTGTTAAACTACACAAAATTTTTAAAACTTTTAAAATTTAAACAACTTTTAAAATTTTCAGAATTTTTTGTTTATAGTCTTTAAAATATTTTTTTAAATTTTTAGAGTTTTCACAAAATTCAGAATTTATCAGCATTTTGACAATTTTCAGAATTATTATTATTTGGTTCTCTCCAAAAATTTCAGAAACTACAGAATTTTTTAAATTTTCATAAAATGTGTATTTCGAGTATTCAAAAACTTTTTAGATTTTATAGAATACAAGATATGTCACAATTTTCAAAGTTTTTAAAATTAAAAACGTTTTGAAATCTATTATATATATATATATATATATATTATATTACATATAATATATGAATAGTAAAAGAACATTTTCAAAAATTTTAAAACAAAAAGAATTTTTAAAATTTTAAAATCTTTTGGTATATAAAAATTTTTAGATTTATTTGCTATTTCAAAATTTTCCGAATTTATAGAATTCTTAATATTGAAAAATTTCAGATATTTCAAATTTTTAAAAAGTATAAAGATTTTTAACATTTTTCTATTTCTTGAAGTTAAAAGAATTTTTAGAATTTTTTAAAATTTTGTTTATAATTTATTGGAATAAAAGAATTTGCCGAGCGTTCAGAATTGTGTAAAATTTGAAAACTTTCAAAATTTTGTAGAATTCTTAATTTATTCAGAAATTTGAAAATTTTCAGAATAGATTTTTAGAAATTTTAAATACTTTTTAGAAGAATTTTTAAAAATTAAAAGAATTTGTAGAATTTTTCATATTTTTGAAATCAGTTACAAATTATTGAGGTTTTCAGAATTTTTAGAGTTTACCAAATTACTCGAAATTTCTAAACTTTCAGAATTTTTCGAATTCGTAGAATGCTTAAAATATTCATAAATTTTCGAATTTTCAAAAATTTTTAAAATTTTCAAAATTTTTTGATTTAATAGAAATAGAAATAAATTATAAAAATTGAAAGATTTTTTAGAATTTTAAGAATTTGTGAAGTTTTTGGAATTATGTATTTAAATATTTCAAATCCTTCAGAATTTTAGAATTTGTGCAACTTTTGTAATTTTTAGAAAATTTAAAATTTTTAAGCATTTTCAGAATTAAAGTGAACCGTTTCTAAATCCTCCTAGCGACTATTTGTAATAAAGTCACATCACAGGTGAAGAAGCTTAGATCTAGAAATATGAAATTAAATGAACAGATATTATGTTGATGAGTTATAATGCATCAAAAGGATATATTCACGACTGTCTAGCTGCCTGTCTGTTCATACTTTCATTCGTCTCCTAGTAGACGAGTATCTCCCTGTGGTTGTCTGAGCCTGTATATGTGCGCACGCTATTCTCTTCATTTTTGAGCTAATAATGTGAAAGTTTATGATGAAAGCTAATCGTTTATTTTCTTTAACTTATTTTTAATATACTATATTGCAGGACTACATTGCAGCGTATTTTGAAGTCGTTAAACTCCGTTAAAAAAATCAACAGGTTTCAAAAATAAACAAAAATTCAACTTTTCTTCGTTCTACTCGCTTTTCTGCCAATTCATGTTGCATACTAAGCTGGCAGCAACAGATGTCTGCATGCGTAAAATGCCAAGAAAGCAATGATACTGAAGAGCAAAAGAAAGGGTAGTCAGAATATGCTACAAATAAGAAACACTTCAAAGCATGCTTTTAAATACACTGAAAATAAATTGCAAAGCATTACATGTGAAATTTTTTCTTAAGAAAATTTATTAATATTAAGACAGAAAGACAGACGGTCATATGTTACACTTGACTTAAGTTCAATGCTGAGCAAGATTGAATTATTAAAAATTTTCAATTTTCTGCAACAGTCCAAAAAAATTTCTTACAGTGTACTGACAAAATTCTTGCAGACTTGAATATTTCGCTATGCGTTCTTTGGTTCGTTAGCTGTCCGTCTGTCTGTTACTTGTCTTCATTACTTTAAGCGCCAGCAGGCAACAAATACCAAAGAACGCGCATAAAAAAAAGAAGACGTATACAAAAAAAAAAAAAAGAAAGGAAAGGAAAGACAAGCCACTAAGACAGACAGACAGACAGTCAAGCAACAGCACATAAAAAGGGTTAACAACAAATGTAATGCAAACTTGCGTACCCCGCAAACACACACATACACACACATACACACACACACACACACAAATAAGTAGCATACTTACAAGCATGTGTAAGACATTTTTGCGCGCTGTTAAAGATGTTGTTCTTCTCTATATGTGACGTGGTGAGGGTATGGTATGGTATATGACGACGACCACAGACAGCAAATGATTATGTTCAAAGTGAATAAAATGTTGGCAGATACAAGGATACGCGGTGCACAACAGTTGCGTGCTGCAGTGCGAGACAAGTTGGCAGCATAGTCAGACAGACAGACAAACAGATGGACAGACTTTGCTTACAAATTGTTTATAAAATATTTTATTTATGTTCATACCTGCTGTTTAGTTTATTTTTCTGCTAAATTTTTTCTGGTCTGCTTGCTTTTCACACGTCATTTGAGTTGGGTTTTTTTTATTTTTAATTGTGTAATTAGGCGGATTTTGTTTGTGTGAAATTTTTGAATTTTTTTTTTTTGTTAAATAAGCTCAATTATATATTTTTTATATCCTGTTTTTTTTTCAACTCAAATTGGCAGTACAAAGAGCAGGTTTGACGCACTCAACTGGTTTTGATGAGTAAATAAAAGAAAGGATTTGTTTTAGTAAGAAAATGTCAAAAACAGTTTATATCCTTTGAAACAATTAAATAATGTTGAATGTGCTGAAGCCGAAACAATTGCCGCCATAGCTTGCTAATATTTGTGTTTTTTTTTTTTTTTTATAAAAACTAGCTCTTCATATTGCCTTTTGGTTTAATAAAAATTAATACTACCCAAGAATATTGAACTTCTGTCGCGCCATTATGCAATTATTTTCTTAATGTCAATCATTCTTTTAAATTTTTGGCTCAATAGCTCAACACTAAACACGGAAGTCCCCTACATTTGATAATTTATAACAAAAGCTTATAGAGCGCACCTACTGTAACTTTTGATAAAGATAATTCTCCTTGGGCAAGTTCTTAAAAATTCTTCTATAGAAAACTCAGCTCAACTACAGAACTGCTTAGATGTATTGGAAGATGCTATGATATGTCTTACGCTGCGTGCTGACCTCCATTACCCAAGAGCGATAATACGCCATGCAAATTCCTCTGTAAGTGCTATAGTTCTAGCCCCTGAAACGCTTGATAATAATAATTTGACTTAGTTAAAACAGCTTGACATAACACTCTCTCTCTTGGTCATGTGTCAGTCAAAATTTAAAACCACCAAAGAGTCTCCCCGAGGCATAGTTATTTCGTTACATTTATGTTCCCTCGTGATCGATAACCTCAATACCAAGCTCTTTGTCCAGTGCAGAGCAGAAGACGACTTAGTAACCACAGATTTCTCGTACGTACAGAGAGCATCACCGCACGAATACGCAAATACGCACTGTGCCAAAAGATACAAACCACATCTAATTAGCATAGACGACATCGACAGCTATTACTTTGCGATGCAGTAAAATTGGTGAAGCGCATATTCACCGCATTTACTTGGTAGCCAAAATAACTGCAAATTGCCAGCACATGATGTGGCATATCCCACTGCAGCAAACGAAGCATTAAATCTGTACCCCTTCGTCTACTAACAGTCAACTTGAAAGTATTGAAAGGACCTTTGCTTGCACAACATAGGCCAATCTTTTAAAGGAAGCAACTCATAACTTCGCACCAGTTTGGATGCCATAAGTATTATTCAACAATTGAACAAATCAATTAAGTTTATACATATGCAAGAACAGCCCTGAGAACTTTTATGCTTAGGAGAGCCACATGTCCAACTATGCATTGCCACAAGCAGATAAAGCTAAGTATCTAGAGATATACTTAAACTGACCGACCGGCTTCGAGCCCAACTCAACTGTTACAACAGAAAATAAATAAATTATTTACAAAGCGTCATTAAAGCCAATTTGATCTATCGAAGTCAGATTTATGACTCTGCATTAAGGTCTAACAAAGAGGTCCTCCATATATTGCAGTCAAAACTTATTCCCCTGTGTGTCACAGAGCCATGGTACATAAAAAAATACTCTAAATCACTATGACCTAAGAGTACCAGAGCTTTCTTAAGAAATAGTTAAAATCAACAGAAACTAACCAAGCCGACTAATAGCATATGTTAACACACTAGCAGGTGCTATCCGAAGACTTAACCAACAGAACTAGCTAAACCTCTGACTAAAATTTAAACTAGTCTTAGAAATAACTGTAAATGGGTCGTTTTATTTACTGTAAAAACGAAAAAATAATACATTTAATAGATCTGAACATTATGTTAGCTAATTTTCCGGACTTATTGCTCGAACACGCAATTTATTGAAAGACATTGTAAATCTATATATCTATGTATGTTTCTTATAGGAGAAGCCAAACTATCCAAGACGAACTTTAGTTAGTGTCAAGAGTGGTCAAAATCGGAGTGGAATCATATAGACCATCCGCGATTTAAGCTATAAACAGAATTTAACATATCTTTGCATTCATTTGAGGTCGAGGGATGATAATTGGTAAACATGTTACTTGTTCTGCGAAAAGTGAGCTCACATCTGTGGCTGTGTTACCCTGCCACAATATAAGCGATTAAGAAAATTCGTAACATCTTCAATTAGCTTTAATTAACTTGGAAACTTCTTTTTATTGCAATCAGAAAGAAACACTCATATTTTCTAAGCGAAATGTTGAAGGAGGATTTGCCCAATTGTGGGGGTGATCTTTCAAGATCTGCGCTTCATAGCCTCCACAATGAATAGTTTTGAATATGTAGAGGAGTTGGGAACACAATTTGCACCCATTTTTTACTAAAAATAAGCAGCGAACATACATTTTTATGCATGGCAAAACCCAAATTCATACAAGTCGTCTAACAAGAGCATATTTGGAAGCATATTTAGTGGATATTAAAGGCCGATGGTTTTTGTGCTAAGTCCCCCAAGGAATGTGCGGAAGCACATTCGCTGAGGATTTAGAGGCCCACTTCCAGCCATTTAACTACAACACAGAGAGCAGAAAAAGCATTCCAGTCATCCCCTTCACTGTCCAAGAAATTAAGGCACTCAGATCTGAAGACCATGAAGGCCCCTGGAGAGAATGGGTTTGATAATATCACACTCAAGGCTTTGCAGGCCAAAGCAGTGTTCTTTCTGGTCCTCATCTTTAATGCGGTGTTGAGGCTAGGATACATCCTAGCCATCACAGTGGAAGAAAGCTAGGATCTTTATAATTCTTAATGTTAGAAAAAGCCCAACGTCCTAGGAATCATAAAGACCAATCAATCTGCTGTCCAACGTAGCCAAAATCTTCGAAAAATGTCTCCTAACAAGAATACTTGGGATTGAGAAGGTAAAATAAAAGATGCCACCCTTTCAGTTTGGATTCCGTAAGTTCCATGGAACTTCAGAACAACTGAATAGGGTAGTAGAGAACTTTATGCTAGACGGATATGAAGACAAAGAGTACGCGGTGGTGTCTTATCTTAATATAAGACATGAGTTTGATAGAGTATGGCATGATGGCCTCCTATATAAACTCAATGAAATACTGTCGTCTCAGCTGTTCTTGCTTGTAGAAAGTTATTTGACAGATAGAACTTTCTCTGTCGTCCTGCATGGGAAGGATTCATGGACAGAGAAATAAAGGCTGGTGCGCCACAAAGAAGCGTACTGGGTCCAACGCTTTACACACTGTTCAACAGCGATATGCCCGCAGGCTCATCGATTCCTATAGATGAGCCGCATGATGATACAGCCATCCTGACCAGAGATAAATGTGTTTACATGGCTACCGATGGACTCCAACTATATCTTCGAGTGTTTGGACAATGGGCAAAACGCTAGAACCTTAGTATAAACCTTGACAAGTGCGTTAGTGTGACGCATTCATTATGCAGGGATGACTGCCCGGGAGTATACCGCCAGGAGCAGCTTCTGGACCATCCGTGTGGACACGAATATCTGGCAGTCTATCTAGATGGGCGACTCACCTTCAAAACGCATATTAGCAGATTAGTGAAATCCAAAGCCATAATAGCACCTGCCTGGCGGAGCGGTATGCAAGTTTATGGCATTGCTGCTGGGTCGCATTTTGAAGAGGTGAGAGTCCTTCAAGCAAAAAAAAACCAAAAATTCTCGGGCGAACAGCGAATATTGAGAGAGACTTAAATGTTTCTAAAGTTGGCAATGTCCTGAACAAGCAGGCTGCGGCGTACTTAGAGCGGTCTAGTCTTTATGGTAGATCAATCAAGTACTTTATGAAATATTTTACTAGAACAGACAAAAAAATGCTAAACAAACCAATGAGCAATCAAAATTGTCGGACTTATGCCACTGAAACTACTCAGAATCATCTTGGCAAGCAACGAGATACTATTTTCAATGTACAGAATTTTTATTTTCTATTTAATATTCTGCATTTTTTGTATAACCCTAAACCACTGTGCATTATGCTTTTCCAACCACCACCACTGCTTAAAGTTTGTTTTATAAAATAATTTATTTTTAGAACCCTTTATCTTTTTTTTCTCATTATTTTCTTCTTTTTTTTTTTTTTTGTGCTTTGCACATAATTATTCCAAGTGTCAGCAACAACAAAGTGAAAAGTTTGTATAAGGATATAAACAAATTTACTGCAAATGTGAACAAATGGGCGGCAGATATGATGAAGGACTCAAAGACAGCCAGACAGACAGACAGACAGACAGACAGACAAACAGCCAAACATACGAGTGCGGTACACCGCCACTTCCGCCATTTGGAAAAGCGGAAGTGTTTTTGCCCAAAACTCACTCATTTTTTTTTTTTTCTTATTATACGCTTTGCAGTCAAATCCAAACCATAATAAGGAAAAAAAAAAAACCTGCTGCTTTTGTCTGTGCTCTGCATTCATTAATTTTCAAAGCACTTTTATTTAATTTTATACACTATAAACAAATTTTGGGTGAAAGGGTATACGCGTATTCATTTAACTATTTATTTTACAGATTAAGTGAAAAAAAAAAACACAAATTTGGTTTAAGCTGGCTAAATGGTTGGGCGTTCTCAGTATTGCAATTTGCTTAATAATTATAGCATTGCACGTATAGCGTATTAAATATTCACTGCAACTAAATAGTATTTCTGTTCATTCATGCAACTTGCTTCCGTAGAAGTGTTGAAAATCGCACGCCTCACAAAAAGCGGCTTAAACTGTAGCTTCAACTAGAAAATCATGGAAAATCTGACTGTGACAGTTTGCAGTCGAGCCAAGCGTGAAAGGCTTTCATTTTTTTTTTTTTTTTTTTTTATGAGACTGCCTACTCTGATCTATTGCGAGGTTGCTTTGTGCAAATGAATTATAGAGTGTGACTCTATCTTATGGCAGAGTTCTTTGTGCAAAAATAATTAATGCGAAGTAATGACTTACGTATTAAAGCATACTTTTAAGTAAGCCTCTACTAAATATTCACTAAAAGTACTTTAAAATGCCAGTAGTTAGGTATAGGATTGTATAGATAATCAGATAATCAGCTATAGATACCATAACTCAGGATAAATGTATTTTTTTTTACTTCAGTCGCACAAATAGCAAGTATGCTTGGCAATATTACATTTCGCTTTAGACCTACTGTTAGGTGGCGGAGAACATGAATTGTTGCCTTTTATACTTCTAGACATCAATTTAGAATTCTGATAGAACCTAGAAAAACAATATGGGGAACACTTTTTTGGAAAGTTCAAACGAATCGCTTAAAACTCATTGGGGAACTTAGGGATCGCTAATTCACCTATGGCAGCGGACAACGGAGTAAATCCGTGAATCGGTAAATGCCTTGGATCAAGACTTTTATATCATTATGACAAGGCAAGACCTCAAAGTCACATACAAGAACATTTTGGACTTAAATATTGATCAACTTACATGGACTCCCGATATAATGTTGAACTGTTGAAGAAAATTAAAATGAATCTCAGTTTTCCAGTTCAATAGAATGAAAGAAACCTCTTCGTGAAGAAGATTGGAATTTTGTTCGAATAAGAATAAAAATAAAATAGAGTACAAAACAGTGACATCAGTAAAGGCTCCAAATTTAGCCCATAAAGTCAAAAAGAGCAACTGATCTTCAGAATATTAACAAGGTCGGACATACCGGAATGATGGAAGCTGATGTATATAAGTCTAAGCATGGTTATACCATACGAATTATCTCCAAATACTAAAAATCAATTTAAATTTTAGTTTCACAGCCTTAACTCGTAAGGGATTTGTGCGAAGTTCTTAACTTCGATTATGAAGCAGAGAAATTTCTGGATCCAAGTACAAAGTTCCCAGTGTATAAAAATCGAAACTAAGACATTCGCAAATATTTCTCTTAAGTGGAAGATTTGGTATGCTGCACTGAACAAACTTACGAACTCATGATTAAAATAAAAGAGAACAAGTAAGAAAATTACAGTCGGGTGTAACCGACTATAAGAGGCCCTGTACCAGTAAAGGTCGCCTAACAAACACATTAAATGTTTTCCTAGCTTATGAACACTTCTTACAGCATGAATAAGTGCCTTATAAAACATTTTTTTTATGTATGAAAAGAAAAGGGAGGACGAAAGTATCATAAGTCGTTCAAATTCAGTTGCTTATAAAATCGTCATTTATTATCCGATTGGATTTTGACTTAGAGAAACGTTATCTCTATACTGGCATACTTTTTTTTTTTTTTTGACAACGAAATTTTTGCCCTTGACGTTGATTTAAGGGGAAGAGGAAGGAGGGGCAAATATTTAAAATAAACTTGTAAAATTCCGGTGAAGTCCTAGTCGAATGCAAAAAGCATGAAGTCTCTATCTATTACCGTTTCCGAGACCCTTTCGTTCATACGGACGGACATGCGGACGGACGGACAGACAGGCTATATCGGCTCCTCTATCACTCCTGATCATATTGGGGTTAACTTTGGCGGGTCTCCGACCATTATTTCTACCTGTTACAAATATTTTCACAAAACCGATAGCTTTAAGTACCTTTGGTACAGTCCCTTATTACAACAAAGCAACAGATTGGCGACTCTTCATTGACTTATCTAAAAGAAGTAACTATGCTATGTTCCTATACCTATAGTTCACTCGACTGTAATGCTGAAAAATTATAGAAACTAAGAAATACTTTTGACTAAATTTTGCTATGTGAAATACAGTGGAGATATATTACCATATTTCTCAGATAACATTCCAGTTTCACAAAGAGCACCTGCTACTTATGTTTATGAGATAGTAGAGGCAGTTAGCATCATTATATGGTAAGAGTTTGGCCAAAGAGAAAATCCCTCACACCTAAGTCACTTAAAAATATTCACTCAATCATCCACTGAAGATTCTAATTAATTATATTCATATCCTCCATTCAAGATCCTTACTACTCCCCTTCTAAGTTTTGATTTTGAGAACTTTGTACTTGGGTCCAGGAATTTTTCTGCTTCATAATCTAAGTTTAGAACTTCGCACCGTCCGGTAAGCCCAAATCCCTTACGAGTTTAGGCTGTGAAACTAAAATTTGAATTGATTTTTAGTATTTGAAGATAAGTCGTATGGTATAACTATTTTCAGACTTATATTCATCAACTTCCATCATCCCGGTATGTCCGTTCTCGTATTGTTTATATTCTCAAGATCAGTTCCGAAATCTGGTTAAACAGTTTATCAAATATTTCAAGTATTTGCAAAAGGTATTCCCTAAAGTGTCCGATGGCAAAATTAAAGAGAGAGCTCCTCCAATTCGGAAACTTTTCAGATTTAATGACTTTATCAGTATGTAGAAAGGTCGGAAAAAGGGAGCCCGGCTTAGTTTTCGAACAGTTGTCCGAAACTTCCTCAAAAAAGTGAACTATATAAAGAACTGGTTCACAAGATGATCACCGACTACAGAAACTCATCATCTTGAGAAATTTCTGAACACCAAGATATTAAATTTATTGAAACTCGTTACCAGGCATGTTAAATCAGACACTTTGGAAAGAAAAAAGTCAAATTTTACTTAGATCGTTTGAAGAGAAATGAACTTGATACAGCTCAAGAAATGAGAAATAATATGCCATTTCTCAAGAGCTCTTCCAACCAACGCTTTCAAGATCAACATGCTGTACAAAATGGGATGGTGTAATCTTCGCGTGGTGTACATCGGGTAAAGCCAATATCCATGATATATTACTTGGTTGAATAAGACGCTTACAGCTGAAAATTAATTCTTTGGACTGTGGAATTAAGAGTTTGTTAAGGTTATGGCAGGATTCTGAGATAAAGCGGTTGAATTGTATTCAGATTAATTGATTCTAAAAACATATAGTAACCATAGTCTGTATAGCTTGATTTATAGATATTTTTTAAGATTACGGCAAATTACTGAAGTAATTGGGTTAAATATGCCTCAGATTCGAACCCAAGTAACGAGTTTTAAGCGAATGCAATGAAGTTTTCCAAAAAATCTTACACCTTATTGGATCTATTATCTATTTTGAATTTTTGAAAGTTGATCTCAAATTCATATTCAACAACCTTAATAACCTTCGAGTAAGCAGTTTCAAGCGAATTTGATGAATTTTCCCAAAAAGTGTACGCCATATAGGTTTTTCGGGGTTCTGTCAAAATCCTGATTCGATGGTATAAAACAAACCTCTGATTCGAATATATTGTAAACATAGTCGAACACACATTAAAAAAAAAACAAAAATTCTATATGTATCTCTGTTTAGGTTAAATTATGTGTTTCTAAGATGTCTTTTGAGGTTATGGTGAAATACTGAAATGATATGGTAACCAGTTTTAAACGAATCTGATGAATTTTTCCATAAAATGGTCACCATATTGGCTCCACCATTTTGAAATTTGAAATCAATTTCATAATCAACAACCTCCGAGTCAAAATAGTTATCTAATGAGTTAATACAAACATCGGATTCAGATTTAATAATCCTAAACAAATATATCAAAACTTTTTTTTTTTGTCTGGCTGTGTTATTCTTGAGAAGAATTGTTACGAAGAACATTCGACTTGGATTATGACGGCTGAAATGGTTCGTTCAACTTACTTCGACTTTTAGCTTAAACACTGTCGAGCGAAATTCTTGAAGATCGTCCAAAAAACAGATGTTGTGTCATTCAACCCGATGAATAGGGGTGTTCCAAATAAAATGAGTTCACAAATGCACCACTTCAAAGCAAATGATTGTCTGATTGTTCGTAAAACCTGGCCATGAGGCAATTGTTTCGCTGAAGCTACGTAGCATTTTTGAGTTCTGAATGGTCTACAAGAAAAAATTGTTTGGCAGAAAAAAATGGATTGTTATGCAACACTACAATCAATTAAATGTGTCATCCTGCTTACAGTTCGACAATAATATGTGAGTTCAATGTTTTCTGCCACCAAAAAGAGGCATTCGAAAAGCACATTTAAGAGTTCGAGAACTCAAGTAATTTATGCAAAACAAAAATGAATAAATTTTGCATATTTTTATAAACCCAACGAAGCACTGTGCAACATACATTTTGTATCTGCTGCTGCCTTGCCTTTTAATAATGTGCTGATGTATGGCGATTAATTTGGGCGTGCTGTACCGCTGCACAGTACCTTTTTTTTTTTTTGTTTTTTTTTATACATTTATTTCCGAGTTTCGAGTTGCCAAAGGCGCTTAAAAGCAGAGATTTGCGCAATTTAAGTTTTATTACAGCCCAACGACACAAAGCCAAAATGTATGCCACAGCACAAATGTGCTTGACAAAACAGTTTCGTTTTAATTGATGCAAAGTAAATATGTGTGTGCGACGAGCGCTTGGCAACGGCAAACGCCTGAAAGTATGCTTTATTATTATAATTTTCTTTATTTTTTTATAGGATTTTTATTTACTTTTGCAAACTCTGCGCACAGATAAAATTAAACAGCAACTACAGCAAAAATTACAAAAAAAAAAAAAAAAAAAAAAGCCAGAAGATATTTACTGTCATACATACAATACATAGGTACTATCCCAAATCCGTATTAGGCACAATATACAAAGTGTTACCTAGACAACGTGATACCAGACGACGACGACAATGCGAGCCAAATTGTCTGTCAAAGCGTAACCATTATCCTGGCACTTATCCTTTACAAAGACATATTTATATGGTACAACGGCACAAAGGGCTAATAGCTAATATATAAAACAGATAAATGCTGGCCGGGTTGAAGGGAAGGTGAGCACTTTGCTAGCGCTAAAAGCCAACATTGCATATGTACGAGTTTACATAAATCATGTGCGACTATATGTCTGGCTGTCTGTCTGGCTGTCTGTCCGTCTATCTGTCTCTGTGTGTATATGCATTATTCTAAAAGTATGCAAACATACGTTAACCAGTAATACTCAGCTCAGCATACGACACGCCACAGCGCCTAAAAATATTTTTTATGAAATTAGAAAGTGAAGATGTTAAATTCGGTAAAGCCGAAGCTTAAATACACTTTACATAAAATAGTTGGAAAATCTAATCCTAAGAAAAGGAACTAATTTCCAACTAATTTTGGCAACTAAAAAGAAGAAGTATTATACAGAAAGCCATGCTTTACTGACTGAAGAAGCTGCTGTTGACAATGCATCAAACTTTAAAAAAGCAAGGCACACACACATACACACAGAAAGACAGACAGACAGACAGACGAAGGAACATAACTAGCATCATATATTTTATTTATGCTCTCTGTTATTTGCTTTAAGAAGTTGAAAAACCTTTTGACTAAATTTTAATGCTATATGCACTTCAAGTGAAGCGTGTAAAAAAAAATAACTTCAACGTGCAACAAAATGAACATAAATTCAATCGCCAAATAAAAAATGATTGCCTTTTTTTTTTTTTTTGGTTAGGTGCACGCTCAGCTTTAGTTGCCATTAGCAATGAATAAACAGAAGGACGGACAGACAGACAGACAGACTTACACACCGTAGAACACGACTGCTATCAAATTGGCTTCAATTCATTGCCTGTAGGTGAGTGTGCGCCTTTTTTTTTTTTTTTTTTTTATTATTGCACATGTGTGTGTGTGTGAGTGTTTACTTGCTGAATGCCTACCTCTACCGTCTGGCCACAAAGCACGGCGCAATTGCGTTTACCTTTCGGTGTGCTGTCAGCTTATATGCTTCACTGCCTGCTGGCGTTGTTCTTTGGACTGTTCACACACAGCCTCCATGCTAAACTGCTGCTGCTGTGGTTGATGTTGCCTACCTGTCAATGTTGGTATTAAAATTTGCTTCTGATATGACAACATCCACCCACAATATATATATATATATATAGATGTATCGTACCCACTACCCTTATACGCTACACATACGCTAACTGACAATCAGAGCCACGACCCATATATGTACAATAAAACTCGACGGTTTGAAAGTACAGTCAACTGTTAGTGGTATTACAATAAAAAAAAAAAAAAAGAAAAAAAAAAAAAACCTTGTCAAAAAATAAAGGCATAAAAAAACCAAGTTGGGTGTTACTAAAACTTTTGTACACTTCACAGCGCAGAATGTTGGCAGTTGATTCAGCCAGAAATGACAATCTCCGAATTATTCAAAGTTGGCAGCACATTTTGGCAGCCATTGGACACACCTGTCCCAAAAGACTAGCTAGCCTAGGTGAATTCACTAGTCTGAAAAAAGTCACTCGCCAGCTGCAATAATTTGAATTTTTATAGCCTTTTTCAGCTATGAAAGCATATTTTTGACTCTATGCATTATTGGAGAGCAATACATTTACAAAAAGTGCCCGTGTGATGTCAACATAATGTCGGAAGTATGATTGGAACATATTGTTTTGTCAATGAAAATTAATTGCATTTTACGTTCAATGAAGTTTGCCACATCGTGCCACGTTGAAAGACCATTTTTGTTGGAAATTGAATCGAGTTGACAAGAGTGATATGGAGTTTCTCTAAGATGGTGCCACATCTTATCGATTGAAGGCAAATTTGATAACCGTGTATACTTGAGAGATAGACCATTCTTATGGACACCTCAATCATGCCATTTAATGCAATGCAATTAGCTCCCTTTTTATAAGGGTTACGTTAAGCCGATAATATTAGAAAATCTCAGGCAAAGTTGCCAATGCACCGAAAGATGTATATGGAAGAGTATTGAAAAAAAAGTATCCAAAAAATCAATCACTGCAAACATGCACGCGTTGGCCAATTTACATACTTAAATGTGGCATGTGTACAGCACCTGCCATAAATTTCAGCACAATATCTCAAATATGTAATGTTTTTTATTTATTGAAATGCCCTTTATTTTTGCATACAAAATTATGCGAGAACTTTTAAGTATTTTTTAATAATAATAGCGGAAAAAAGTTTTTGGAAATGTCACCACACTTTGCAATTAATTTATGGCATGGTGAAGAGAAAAACGGAAAAGCGTGTAAGTATCAGACAAAGCAGTAAGTAGTAAAAAAAAAAAATTCAGCAGGAAACTCGTAACTCTTTAAATTTTTTGTTCGGGCTCTATTTTTCTCTCTCTTTCACACATCTCTGTCTCTCCTCTCTCTCTCTCTCTCTCTCTCTCTCTCTAACTCTTATGCATTCATCTTTCCTACTATACCTTTCTCTTTCTGTACATCTACGTGTTCCTAAGCCTCATAAAATTACCCAAAAGTAAATTAAATGAAGTAAAACGATGGGCAGGGGCCACAGTTTATATATCTTCTATCTCTCTCTCTCTCTCTCTTTCTGTATGTCTATCAATTCTTAAGTCTTATAAGATTAACTAAAAATAAATATAAAACGATGGGCAGTAACAATGGGTTTTAAGTGCTCATTTACCAAAGAATGAGGAGATTTTGTACAGCTTAAAAATGCTACGAAAAATGGATAGTATGTACCAGGAAGTCGAATGCAGAATTTTTATTTGTATAAAGTTAGAAAAAGTTTTCACTGAAAAAGTGGAAAGATTTAACTCCAACAAATTGTGCTAGAAATTTTTAAAAAAACATTTAATACATCATTGTCCAGCGCATAGAGTTTCCATTACAAGCTAATTTCTCATTAATACACATTTTTAGGTCTATACCTATATATCATATATATATTCATAAGTTCCCATAGAGATCTTATGGTAAGATAACGCCAAATTATGTGTTAAATAATTAAGTCGAATAACTCCCAAACTTTGAACAAATCTGCAACATTTTATGTTGCAAATATTCTGTGCTTCATTAGTAGCTGCTATGTGTGTCGGTTGCTTGTGTAGGGTGAAATTAAAATTCAAGGTGCATATTGTAAATTTACGAATTGTTTTTTCTTTTCTTCCTCTTCTTTTTTTTTGCTGCTGAACTGCCGAACTTATTGGATGATTGTTGTACGTTGATTGCCCACACATTTTATTTTTTCTTTTCGTGCTACAATATATATCAAACCAATCATTTTACGCGGTGTACCCAGCAATTTTTTAGCAGATTGTACATATATACATATATATATATATATATATATATTTCTATATATATACATTGACATTGATAAACTTCGCGCAGATTTCGCGCATGTTTAAAAAAGACAGATGTGAAAAAAATAAGCATTCACCGAAAAGTATGCAATAAAAAATTCCTACATAAAAAAGCCACAAGCACTAAAATGTGGCGATTTGAGCCTCCACCCCCCCTCATTTCAATCGAACAAGTATTTATGTCTGTGCGTGTCATTGTATGGAAGTTGTTCTTGTTTTTTGTTTTTTTTTTCCAATCTGTTGTTTACTGCACTGCTACACTGCTTGACGCCTTTTATGACCATGCTGCTGCACGCAGCGCTTATGCACTTCACATGCCTAAAAGTATGCATTAACATTCTCAATTGTAATAATTTGATAATTTGAATTACACAGGTTAACAAATTTCGAATAAATTTTAGAACCAAGCAAAAAATAAAATAAATTTAAATTTAAGTACTAAAAAAATTTTTCACATATTCCAAACTCAACACATTTTAATAGTCCTAAAAGCTATTGTTGCTCGGGAGATAGGTCTTAACATTAGCTCTTTCATGCGTATGTGTGGCTAAGCAGAGAAATGGGACTTGAAGCCAAATTTATATTTTTTGCAGCACAAGTTTTGTGTGGCATAGCTCGAGAAGTATGAGTCCGAGCCCTACCAACTATTATAAATTTTTTACTATTTTATTGTTTAGTGTCGCTTTTTCGTTTCATGGAGTTTCAACTAACAATGCTAAGATAGTATTCACTTTAAAATAAATTATTATCACAAACGCCATTGTGCATATATTTAGCTGAGCTGAAGTAACAGCAACTCGGTTCAAAAACCATGCAAACGCAGTGCATACACCTGAATGAACTTTACATTAAACGATATTGCAAATAGTTTACTTAAATATGCAATAATATATTTTTCTGTATGCAAAATATTATAACGAATAATTTCAATATCAACAAAATATTAAAATACAATTTTATGCTGATTCTGCATTTCACATGAATGCATATCCAAATTTAAAAGTGTTTTAATTCTTTTTGAATTTTTTTTTTTTTTTTTGTTGCTATTTTGTGTTATTAGTTTTATTTACACTGCCCTGTTTGGTCGGGGGCATACAAATATATTTAACAGGCATAAAATGTTGATATTTATGCAAGTTGAGTCGCTATGAATGCAAATGAAGCTCAAGGACTATAAAAGATAATTCAAACAATTTGAATTTTTAAATTAAGTATAGCAAAATATATGATTTGCCACGCCCACAATGTGTATATTTGCTACACTAATTGAACATTACATTAAAACAAATTCGATTGTGTTGATTCAGAGTCTACATAGGAGTATTGGCAGCGTATTTCGCAGTAAAACATTATACGAGAAGCTGCAAAAAATATTTATTTAATAAATAAACAATTTGGAGTGCTCGACAAAAAATAAATATGTAACCTGTATCATGTCCCATGGGTCGACAAACAAAAAAAAATATCATTCAAATAAATAAATATAAAATAAAATGGTGTATGTTACTCACAGATAAAAATACAAAGGATTTGAATTGCTTAGATTAAATAGCTTTTTAGCTTAGAAGGATATGTTGTATATGCATGTGTGATAATGTTTTACTTCTCAAATACTCAAGACTAACAATACAAAGACAACAATAACAAGTTGGTAGAATTCTGCGAAATACCGAGCTCCCTGACAGAAGATAATTTCATGCAGTAAGTCAACGAATCACAAGGTATAACATCTTCCTGCAGCGAAGATTTGTTAGTGGAAGAAAACCTCCCTAGATGAACATGTATTTATGCTGGTATTTAGCGCATAAAAAGTCCTAAAGCCTTCCTGCACAACAAGTGGTAATAAATGAAAGCCTTTCTGGCAGAAGCTGTATTCAGATAAATGTAAAGCAGAACCGCTGATCCTTACAAGCTTATCAATAGAGTGACTTGGAAAATGATTGATGGATCAAACGTAGATTATTGCGTTACAAAAACCGACTTATTTAAAAAATATTACAAAAAACACAGACAAGAGGGAATGCCAGAAAATTCGGAGAGTATGGTTTGCAGCTGGTTTGCAATTAGATTATGCATAATCTTTTGAAGGTCTTTATGTGTGAAAAAAGCATCGATAAGGAAGCTCTTGTTAATCTACAAACCACAACATTTGAAAGTAGGTCCTTCTAAGATGAAATTGGAATTAGCACAGATCACAGACTTAAAGGCTATCATGCAAGAGGAACATCTCAAACAATTTCTTTAAAAATAAATGTGTTCAATATAGACTTCAGCACGAACCCGAACTGTACAGATCTAAATACGAGCACTTAGATGTTTACTTCTTTAATGAAACTTCAGTAACCTACAACCTTTAAATCCACCACATAGCGATGTATGTTATGTCTTGAGAATAGTCTTCAATACCAAGCTTGTTAAAATTAGTCAATGCACACCAAAGGCCTTTAGGTATATAAGCAAAATTTTTATTGAAAACAAAAATAAAAAAAAAAACACTTTTGGATCTCCTTTTTAGTGTTTAGTGGATGCCATCATGCCATATTTTAAGAATAGATCAGTTAAAAGCGCATTATTAGATGTGCTTAGTGCATTGAGAAGACCATAAAACAATATGAAAAAGTTTAACGCTGAAGTCTTCAATAATTTGAAGCATTCATCGCTAACCGAACTCACCAAAATCGTCATGCAACTGGCTATCTTTCGATATGTAAGCAAATATGCTCCACTGTCGAGTCATCTAAGTTCAGTTCAGTAAAAATAACGCAAAATATCATAAAAGGCACTTTACAGTGAGGAGTCATATGGGATTAACTGCTTAACTTAAACTTAAAGAATGAAGGATGACTGCATATGCAAAGGACCTGGTTCTACTGGCAATGGGTAAAAACTTATGCAAATTTAGTCACTTTTTGAGATAACGCACGAAAAACCTAGTTAATGCTCTTCACACGAACATACAAACTCAAAAGCTTCAGACTTTCAAGACTTGTGAAAAAAACTATCTAAAGAAACCAAGTACTTTGATGCAACTCTGAGCTCAAAACTCTTCTGGAGCAGAAACACTGAAAAAAGAATATAAAAAAAAAAATTGAAGACCATAGCATTCATTGGGGTTGCAATGCGGTAGCCTATGGAACATTGGCCTGGTCGACAAGTTACAAATCCACACACCAAGTTGCTAAGATGCATATAGAACCGAATGCAGCTAGATTTCGGAAGCCAAGTCTGATTGTTCGCTTACTAGAGAGAAAGTTGAGTAATATGTTTCAAAACTCAAACGAATTATAAGATTCCCTGCGAAGGAAGATTAGAGGCAAGAAACCAGAAGAGGTCAAAGACTGCTGAGACACAGGCATCAACGCATGAATGGATAAATTGGCAAAATACAATTCAATCAGAAACTAATTCACCAGAAATTTAATGAAACAAACTCATTCGAAGTACTCTGGCAGCACTAACCGAAATACACAATCGAACACATCTGGTACACATCTGGTAGCGAAATAACGAATCGCATATTCACAGAAATTTTCTGCAGCAAGTAGACAGTCAGTCTAAGATGTTGTTTGTGCATTTAACTGTTGTGCTTCGAACTTATGCAGCAGGAAAACACAGAAAATCTTCTACGCCCAATGGTAAGCCTTCCGGGGCGTATATCTGCGCATTCACGCCTTAAAAATAACAGAATCACAAGATTGACGGCAGTTTCTAAGTAGGAACTGCAGCATTTGCCGAATGATATAAAGGTTGCATGTTCACTGTGAAGACTGCCGTCGTAGTTGTGTTGATGAAGGGTAGTAGTAGGAAATGTTACAAAATTCTTTAAAAATAATTCTTTAAAAAATTGAAAAGTCCTGCCAAGACACCAAATGATATACCTATTGCCTTATAATATAAAATGCCTAAAAGACAATTTTGTGTAAAGTTGAACTTTGTTGAGCGGTTTAAATTGAACTATGCCAGGGAAGCACATATTTTGCAGCTATCTGCTGCCTTTTACAGCCCAAGAAAACAAGAAAAAGTGCTCAAGTCAAGTGTGCTTGACTTTGATGTACCCTACAGCAACATTGAACCTTAAATTTGTATGGGGCATATATGTATAACTTGAATTGTGTGAGATATTTTTTATTGGTATTGGATAAACCAAGTTTCAAGTTAAATAATGGGGGGCCATCTTTTCTTGTAATCCGACTTAAAGCCAAATAGAATATTTGCCAAAAATTGATGCAAAGTAGATTAAATTCAATTAACTTTTAAAATAAATTTATTTTTCTGCCACAGATTTGTACCGAAGCGAATATTTTCAAAGAATTAATTTTAATATTTCGAGCTAAATTAAAAGCAATAACTCAGAATACAAGGTAAGCGCAAACAATAATTCCAATTAATTCAATTGAACACCAGAGACATCATTTGTTAAAGCAATGCATGCCGCATATACAAAAGTATAATAAATTCTTCGAAATTACATCATTTGGTACAAATAATAACAAAGAATTAGTTTTTTGATAATATACGCCAGAAGTGATGTAATTTGAAAGAAGCTATTGTACATCTTTATGAAGTAGAAACAAAGCCAGAAATGCTGCAACTTTTGAAACATCACAAACACAGCACACAAACAAGGTTTCACCGAGGCTATTAATTTGTCTTTAAATTTACAAAATCCATTACTTTTCAATAACAAGTTTCTTCAGATTTATATCCTTAGAAATTCTGAACAATAATTCAATCCTTTTTGAATTAAAGCAAAAGATTTTTGCTCTTAAATGAAAACATTTCAAGATTTCACCAGAAATGAGCAGACAAAAGAACAGCAGTGTACAATTTTATTAATTAATAAATAAAGGCGCGTGAATTTATATAAAATATAAAACAAATTTTGCTTGCATGCCTCTCAGCCTGCCTGCCAAACTAAAATCTTGCAGAATATTTAAATTAAATAGTTTGAATTAATTTTCTTTTCATTTATTTTGCTGTAAAGGATTATAAACTAATCGAATATAAATGAAAAGCATTTATTTGTGCATTATTACAATGTCAAACGCATGCGACAAAGGTATCCTTGCAAGTTTATTTCATGCTTAAAACACAACTCGGTATAAGTTTTTATATACAGAATCAACAAACAAAAATCGGATTACAATCAGGAAGTCCAACAGAGCGAACAACAAAGAGAGACACACACACACACACACACACAGAAGTATGCAATATAATAAATCAAAGTGTAAGCAAGGCAACGCAACTAATACAAAGCTGAATAGCATTCCAGGATTGACTGCTGCTCCTGATCAGAACTGATTGGCTGCCTGAATTCCTAAATGACTGAAAGCCACAGAGAAAGATAGATAGATAGATAGATAGATAGACAAACGTACGAGTGTATAAATGAATGAATGAATGAATGAATGCCTATTTATGCAGAACTCCATCTGTGCCTTTGTTCAACTGACTGTCATGAATACCACAGAGTAAAAAGCAAAATAACTAACATAAATTGATGCAAAAACTAATATTGTTCAATGAAAACAACTATTTGAAATGAACTTTATTGCATGCAAAAGGTACACATAGTCCTTGTGTATGGACATAACATAACCAACAAGAAACCTTTGCGCCATTGGACATCTTTGCTGGATGGCTGTCATGCCAATGCGTTGCATATTTGCTGAACTTTATATTGGCTCAAAGCTGAATTGCTTTGCTTTCAGCTAAATTCTATGCAACACTAAAGTCCTTTATTATCCAATGGCAAAGAGAAGTGGGTAGAATGGCAAAAGAGTCAAGCGTATCTCAACTGCCGACAATTTCAATCTAACGCATTTCATGCAGCCAAATACCTGCTACGTTACGAAGGCATGCTATGCAGCAAAATATTTCTTATTGGATATTCATTCAAACAAAAATATGCTGGATACAAACAATTTTCGTCCTTTTTTTTTTTAATGAAAATTTTGAAAATGCAAGAAGCAATTCTTGTTAAAATATTTGTCTAAGAAAATTGTAACAAAATAATTATGCAGCTTAGATTTATTTAATATAAGCTGATACAAGGCATGAATGCGACGAGAAATTAGCAACAGGTTTTGTATCTTTTGTATCAAAAAGTAGTTTAAACTTTGTATAAAATAATTTATTACTTTGCAGAAAAATTAAACAAAAAGCGAAAGGATTTATAAATATCCGTTGGGCTGTTTGTATGAACAACAGTTGTTCGAGACTATAATAGTCTTCATACCAAACTCAATTTGACTTGAAATTCAAGAACGGTTTAGCAAACTTAAAAAGAATTTCTGCATATGTATATATATAGAATGATATAGAAAGTTCCGTGATGCTATCCACTCAGGCTTTAATTCGAAAAGAAGCTTTGTAATTTACATTCTCCACAATTTGGCAACAAAAAAAAAAAACAAAAAAGAGAAAACTTCGTAAAATCTGACAAACTGCAAGCTGTACCGAAAACAAAAAGAAGCTTAATTAAGCCACTAAGCACCTGCAAGCAGCTTTTCGTTAAAATATAAACAAGTATATAAAAAGATACTAGTTTCACCTCTAGGATGACTAAAAAAAAAAAAAAATACATAAAAAGAAGAACTACAACAACACAATCTTTCATTGAAAAAGTAGAAGGTAGTTGCGCAAAGATGAAGAGTTTGATAAGTCTACACTTCTAGCTGACTTTTATCAAGAAGCTCAGAATCTGCAAGCATTTCAAGCTGTAATATTCTAATTTATATCGGGTCTGCTAAGGAAATAAGAAAAAATTAATCACTCAACTCTGAATATGGCATTGATAGATCGATACTCCAGCTAAACTTGAATAACATTCTGAAAGGAACTTTTGGCTATGCAAACAATTCATCAAGAAAAGCCTCTCATCGAAAGCAGCACCGGTTTCGCTGCTTCTTTATAAACACAACTCTTATCTATACATAGATACGGTTGCTCTGGAAACGGAGCAATAACTAGTTTGACTTCGTTTGTAGTTGCAGCTAGTCCTTTGAAGGCAACAACATGAAAATCAACGTCAAATCGTAGCCGAAAATGAATGAAAAGTGCTGTGCTGTGCTTGCACAGTGTTTTTTTGAAAAAAGTCTAAAGCGCAACGACACTCAGCATGAAAAAGCAGAAAAGGCGCAAGCAAAAGGCCTCGAAAAGCCGCTGCTAAAGCACTCACACAACGATGCGGAGGAAAACTAACACCGCAATCGTCAGAGCAAGTTGAGGACTTTTGCATAATTTGCCTGGGCGTAATGCCGTGCAAATTAAGCTAAAACAACTCGATCGAATGCAAAATGTGCTAACATGCCAAAGCGCTATTTCACTTGCAAAAACTGCGAGAAGGATAAAGCTGAATACAGCGAAACATAATTTTAGGACATTTTCTTTTCGTTTTTTTCTTTTTTTCACTTATTTCCATTTGTGTTGGTTATAAAATCTGTCAAATAATTTGTCTTCAGTTCAAATGTTTAAAACACTTAAAAATTGTTAAACTAAACCTTTTTAAAAAGTCAATTTTCGTGACATTTTCTAGATCAACTTCTTAAATCATAAACATATTTCGGAATTTTCAAGTTCCGTTTTAAAATGTTGCCAGCTATTGAACTCAGTTTTAAAATGAAACCGCGTTAAGTTTCATGAAATGATGTTTCAAACGAAATTTATGGCCTTAAGATCGGTAGCTTATCTTCTCAGACGAGAAGAAATGGAACATTGATGGTATTGACATCACCAAAACAAAGCCTCCCAATACATTAACGAAAATAAAGTCATTATTTGGGCCATAGTGTAATAATACATAGTGACGCCACTTCATGCGTGCACGCTTAAAATAGTTGCACTTTACTGTTCATATTTCGGTTTTCGAAAGAGCCATTTTGGAACCATTTTCAGTACAACAAACTGGCGGCAGGCTCTGAAGGGCTGTCAGCTGAGTTATTTAAGACCGGCGGCGAAGAGTTGTTTAGGAGTATGCACCAACTTTTATGCAAGATATGGTCCGATGAACGCAAACCCAATGACTGAAATCTCATTGTTCTCTGTCCTGCCTTTAAGATAGAAGACTCCGCTGTTTGCGCCAACTACCGCGGAGTAAGTCTTCTTTCCATTGGATATAAGATTCTGACGTGCGTATTGTGATAGAACGATATCAGTGTGGCTTCAGACCAAAAAAGGTCGACCAGTGACCAAATATTCACATTACGCCAAATCTTGAAAAAGACCCGTAAGTTCAACAAAGACATACACCACCTATTTGTCGATTACAAAGCAGCCCTCAACACACCGATACAATCGAAGTTTTTCGCCGCACTGTCTGCACTAGGTATCCCGGCAATGATAGTCCGTCTTTGCATGACGACGCTATCTAACACACAAAGCGTTGTCAGAGTGGGGAAAAACCTCTCCGACCCCTTTGATACCAAGAGAGGTTTCAGGCAGGGCTCTGTCGTGCGACTTTTTCAATCTTTTGATGGAATACATCCTACGCCAGTGCCCGCACATACAGAGTATGGGCTCGACTGTTCAAAAGGAAGTGATGCTGCTCGCTTACGCCGATTACATCGATATCATCGGCACGCAGGAACGGCGAGTCAGCAAGGCGTTCTCAGAGATTGAATGGGACTCGGCTAATGGGTCTAGCGGTGAATGAGGACAAAACGAAGTATTTGGTGCCTTCTCGCATTCCGTCATCGCGTCTTGGACAGTCAGTGACGATGAAGAATTTCAACTTAAGTGTTGTAGAAAACTTCGTCTATCTTGGAACAGAGATAACCAGCAACAGCAACGTCAGTCTGGAGATCAGGCGAAGAATCACGCTTGCAAACAGATGCTTTTTTGGGCTGAGCAAGCAAATGAGAAGTAAAGCCCTCTCTCGAAAAACAAAAATCAAGATCTATAAGACGCTGATACTCCCGGTCCTATTGTATGGCGCAGAGGCATGGCCCGTAATAGAGTCGGATGAGACAGCGTTGGAAGTCTTCGAGAGGAAGATTCTTTGCATGATTTTTATGAACCGCGAGCTGTACGAGCTATTCGATGCGGTTGACATAGTCCAGCGCATAAGATTCCAGCGGCTGCACTAGGCGGGGCACCTCATCCGAATGGATGAAATAGCTTCAGCACGCATGGTTAACATGGGGGGCCAAACTTGATTGGTGGATGCCGAAATAGAGGACGACCGGGCACTCGATGGAATGACCATTCAAAACGACTGGCGCCAGTGCGCACTAGACTATGGAGGCTGGCCATGACCGGTAGATGGTTGACGGCCATTTAAGCACAAGCACTCTCAGCAGTCAAATCGATATTTAGGGTTGCCAACAAGGTTTTCAGGGTTATCAACATTGTGTTAACCATATGAAGCGCCATCTCGCGAAAATTTAATTAAAGAAAAGTTGGGAATATAAGGTTTATAGTAACCGTCTCGGATGTGCGATTTGAGGTACTTTTAATGAAAAAGTCAGCCTGAACAGTTTGTGATGGATTTTTCATATATCTCAACGAAGAAATAATGGAATTAAGCTTAAATGTAATCTTTGGGAATTCAAAAGTCTTATTGAAATTTTGCTGTACTTGATACCATGGCATAGTCATCAAAGTTAAGGCTATCTGCAGTTGCGGATTAAATGACACAAAATCGATTTGAGAAACCTCTGTCGAAACACTAACTTTTAGCATCCGCAATAGGGTTGGTGAAAGCACTTGTTATTCTTTTGCACTCGAAATTTTGGCATCACAGTTTTCTGAAAATCAGATTATTATTCTTTGATAACTGGTTCACATCAGTCAGCAGAATAATTGCTTTGAAAGAAAATGGCAACGCAACAACCGACTTAACAACTAGCCAAAAAAGTAAAAGGATCTTACGATTAAAAGTTGAAGCATCTTACAATTTGATCTATATTACCGATCAGTAAATGAACTCGACCGCCTATTGTAGAATGTTACACATGTTTGGCTTGGATTTGCCGGACATGCGGTTGAAATTATATAAAGTTAGTCAGTGGCTGTTACACAAACTAAATATACTCACTTTTCCCCAATGGGCACTTTTTTTCCAACAAAAACTTCGAAAAAGATAAAAATAAAAGTGAACTTGTATGATATATGCCAAACGCACTTTTGTATATTCGCACGTTTATTGAACAGAAGTAAACTGAGGAAGATATAAAAGCATTGAAATAGTTAAACTTAAAGACTGAATGTAAATAAGAATAGACAGACAGACGTACATGTTCACTCCTACTCGACTTTTGATGCTATCATGCTATTGAAGCGCATATCAAGCTTGTGCAAATGTAGCTAACATGCAGCAGCAGGAGAAGCATTGAGCAAATAAAAATAATAAAACTCAAATGTTCACTTTGAAATGTTCTCTCAAGCAATGCAGTTGTAGTTAATATTCAAAATTAAAATATGAAAATATCGAACTATCACAGCTTCGATGTGTATAGAATTTTTAATACTGTATCTTATAAATAAGAATTCAATATTTAAAGCTTACCCAGCTGTATATGCTGCCACATGTCAACATAGTCAAACGCTAGTCGACATACATATGGCTGACGAGTGAGCAACAGTATTGCTATTAATAATTCAAATATATTGAAATACACACAGATACACACGCACACACTTACTTGCGTGCGTGATGTTGTAATAACACACACACACACACACACACAGCGGTTCTATTGAGAGCAATTGAAGCTCATACAGTGTACACCGACTACGAGGACGACTACCAGTCCGTACTATCAATGATAATGGCGCTCTGTTGCCACTCTGCATAACGATGTCAGCAAGAAAGCAAGTAGTAAACTACTTACCTGTTGTGCACATCAACAACAACAACAACAACAACTAACAAGCGCTACGCACTTGCAAAGGAGTGAGTTACCCGATTTGTGGTTTATTTGTTGTTGGCAGCGTTTAACTTGCTAGACCTGTATGATACGCCGTATAATGTATATCGGGCTCAATTACGCGCGTTCTTGCGTTAAATTTAGTTAAATTTTGTGTTTATTTTTAAATTGCATGTACTGCCTTTTTGTGTGTATAGAATGCGCCTATATATATGCTACACATTTTTTTTCTTTTGCTACACTCTCAAGCTGTCTGCGTGTGTATGTGTGTGCGTGTGCCTTATTTATTTTCAACATGAAATCGATAGCATTTTTACACTTGACTGCATTTTCTGACAATCGCTGTGTATCGCTTACAATAGGTCGTATTTGCAAACTGTATCTATCTACAGGGTGGGTATTAAATTTCTCATTTTAATACCCTGTAGCCGTAAGGTGAAAGTGTATACTAATTGGGATACGGCGCAGTGCTAATATCTTTATATATACATGTATGTGTATATGTCTCTAAGCGTGTAAACTGAGTTCCATGAAATTATTATTTGTGTATAATTGCGTGCGTATCTGCTTTATTTAGATTTACAATTGCACTCGGTAGCTGATTGTTCCATATTTTTTTTATTATTTTATTTTTCCCACTCTCTTATGGAAAATTCATTCGCTAAGACTTGACATAAAAAGGAAGAATCAATTGTTATGTAGTGAGTTTTGGATTACCTTACATTAATGCTTATCAAATATTCCCATAAAAATTTATTCAAGTTTACCGAGCTAATTTTAAAGAAAATATGATATATGAAATGATTTGAAAGACTCATTTCTCTATAACTGAAAATATCTGAAGTTGGCATAATTATTTTGACGAAACATTTATTTTCGGTGGCGACTTCAACGCCTATCAATTCTGTTGTCGCTCCCGTATTAACAACCTCAGCGCGCTATAGAAATGCTATTCAACCGCAGACTAAACTGTCATGCTTCCGAAGAGCTCACTTACTAGCCCACAGACTTTAATAAGATCGCAAACGTGCATAGATTGTCATAAATTATTTACCAGCTGTGCTCCGATCTCTGTGCAGCTCAACTTATGGTCAAAGTGGCAGCAAGCACGAATTAAAAAAGGAGAAGACTATTCAGGCACAACATCAACATTGAACACTACCAGCCATGTCTGGAGAGAAATCTAAATCTGTGAGTTGAGCTGAGCAAGCAAATGAGAAGTTAAGCCATCTCTCGAAAGACAAAAATAAAGTTCTATAAGCCGCTGATACTCTCGGTCCTATTGCATGGCGCAGTGGCATGGACCGTGATTGAGTCGGATGAGACAGCGTTGGAAGTCTTCGAGAAGAAGATTATTCGCAGGAGAACGAATTTAGGTTACGTATGAACCGCATGCTGTACGAGCTATTCAATGAAATTGACATAGTCCAGCGCATAAAATTCCAGCGTTTGCACTGGGCTGGGCACCTCATGGTTTACATGGGAGGCCCAATCTTGATTGGTGGTCGCCGAAATAGAGGACGAATGGGCACTCAATGGAATGACCAGATATGGAGAGATCTCTCCGTATTTGGCATTTATAACGAGATTTGCACTCCTTTCTAGATGCGGCAATGACCGGTAGACGGTTGACGGCCATTTAAGTAAATAAGTAAGAGTTTAGTCGTCTACATTGTCCTTAGTGGTAGGACAATGTAGACGACATTGTGAAGCATCTGAACATTCAAATCAATAAAAGCTTCCCAGTTAGGCCATTTTTCTATTCAGTGGAAATGTGCCAAAATAATCCTTATTCGCAAAACTTGTCACTCACAACAGTGTTATGTCACTGTCTGTTAAATCGCTGTTTTTTTTCTGTTAATACAAACAGTTAACAGCAAATAGTAGCAACTTAACAGAGAAGAGTTCTGAATTGAATAACATATATAAAAATTACATTCATCATTTTATTATTAAATATGTTTTATAAAATAGTTTATATTAATATAATTTAAAACTAATAAATCAAATAAATTATGAAATAAAAAATATTTTTTATAATTTGAATATTGGAAATTAAAATTATTTAATTTCAGAGCATTTTAACTTACAATTATGATAGTGAATTGGAACAAACTGATAAACCAACAAATTAATTAATTTATTATTTAATAAATAGACACATAAAAAATTAACCAATAAATCAAAAACTTAAAAAACTTTATCAAATGAAGAAAGATTTTGTGCAGCACTTAGCACAAATTGTGCTAAAACAAGTTGTGTATTATAAATCATTTTGTGACACTAAAATTTAATTTTTTTTTATGTTAAAGTTAATTTAAAGAAAGGAAACAGGCAAAAGAGATAACTGTTGCAACGCAAGTATTACAATTTCGTGACGATTTTTGAATTTAAATTTAAATCACAAAATGACGTAAAAAACTTGTCACGCGCTAAACATAAACCTTGAAGCAGCCATGCAACAAAGCCTAAATCTGTGACGCAGGATTGGAATGAGGTATCTGAAAATTCAATAAGCTCACAATACAGCGGCATTTGAAAGAAGCCAATTTTAAGACTTACAAAGGACAATCCGTATATTTCAAAGTAAAACCAACGCAAAAGATTAGCTATTACTGAGAAGTAACAACATAAGCCCAAAAAGGGTTTTAGAGAAATGTTCTTTGGAAAGATTAACGCAGTTTAACATACAATTTAGCAACAAAATGGCTGCCACAATTTAAAAACGAAATAATTACAGTCTGCCAGAGATGCTTCAGTCATGTTCAGGGAAAATAGTTTTTCCCTTTCTCTACGGCTTTCTCAAAACCCAAACTTAAATGTCAGAAAGTACATCAAGCATAAGACAGATGTTTCGTTGCAGAAAATCAAAGATGAAACACTATTTGAGCTGACTAATTTTTGGAACGAAATATATCTTCAATTTTTGCACACATTTATAGACAAGAAGCATATATTTCGGCTGAATTTTATGTAATTTTTCTTTTGAAAGGTTTTACAGAACTAAAAACCAACATTTTGGATGCAACTCTGAATGTTTAAAAAAATTATTTCAAAAATGATTTATACGATTTCTTAGCTTCAGTTTGGATCACTATAAATTATAGCTTCTATACAAATCTATAATTCAATTAAAATTTCTTAGATTATACACTATGTATCTCAAAGTCTGGCATACTCCAATAAAGCAATTATACCTATTTATATATAGTTATTGAGTATTTCACATATAACCAATACATAATTAAATTTTTGCGCGCAAAACAATAGCACAATTTTATTGGTATTTTTTGGTACATTCTAAATATTATTCTGGTATTTGTTATTTCTAATTGCTGATACTGTAGCGGTTTATTGTTTTTGATTTAATATATTTTTTATGCAATATTTTAAAAAAATATGAGCATTCTGCACTCCTTCTCTATAGAAACTTTAAGTCTGCCAAATGTCATAGTCCTCCGTCCACGCAATTTTCGTAAAAAGGGATACAAAGTTTTTGCTTCACGTATTAATATTTAAATATGTCTTAAAAATCAGCCAAAATATGTAATGGAACATTGAGAGATGGCTTAAAACTTAGAAATTTAACTAATACAAAACCAGAAAAACCATTCGACTGTCCCGTGAGCTATCGGTGTATAAGCTTGCACTGTAAATTTTACAAAAATATTGGAAGGATATGCTGCCACATAAACAATATCAATTTAAAGCTTCTCTAAGTTGTAAATGCACTAAAGACTCTTTCAAATATTCCCTGGAAAGGGTGCAAATTCCATGGAGGGTGCCCCTTCCAGTATTTCGATATGGAGCTATGTGGAGACTTTCATTTGAATTAAGGTAACAAACGCTTTACACATTATTTAAAGCTAAAATAACAATAGCAAACATTTATTCATTCCAAAACACAGATAAAATGGTAGATATTTATTGGTAGTACCCCCTTGGTTGCAATGTTTATTAAATACTACCTATATGAAGAGGAAATAGAATAGAAATTATATACTCAAACTTTGAAGTTTTTTCCTTTATAGTCATCAAATTTTTGTTGTTCATAGCCAGACATAAGCACTTGATTTTTCTAGGGCTAACAACTCTTTTAGTGGTTCAATTTAAACCTTAATAAAATATTTTAGTAGGATTAAGGCAAAATATACCAAATTCAGAGTTTCTAATTGCATTAAGAACACCAGCAACATTTTTTTTTTTTAAATTAAAACTCAGAAAGGTGGGACGGATTTGTAAGGAAGCTATCTGTTCAAGTGATCCGATCTAAGCCAAAATCAAATATATGGAATAGATGGAATTAAGTGTTTTATTCAACATCAATAATTATTTTGCTCATACAAAAACTAAGAAGGAGATATAGAAGGAAAGGATCTGAAGTAGGTATAAGAGAAAATATCTAATATCTAAGTAATCGAACTTCATACAAACAAATTAACAGTTGGACAGATCGACATTTAGCGTTTTTTTTAGCAAAATCGAACAGCATAGTCACAAGATATTAAGGTTAGAATATGTATTAAATTTGTAAGTTTAAAAATTGCAAAACACGAATGCTATTCAAACTGTTTACCATTGTTTGTGCTTCTCAAACCTATGATATATGCATGTGTGCTACTCAAACTGTAAACAATTGTTTCAAATTAAATTAAACGTACTACAGAAGAGTTAAATCTAAATATTTAAATCTAAATATTTTTTTCTAAACAATATAAAAACTGCAAAATTTAAACGTCTTGACTATTGCATACATTTAGGCTTCAATGCGTTATTTTGCGCTTATTATATGCATGAAAATGAAAGTGAAAATGAAAGAAGCAAAACAAAGACAAAGAGACTGAAATAGAGAAAGAGCAACTAAGACTGTTTGCTTTTCATCTATACAGCTGTCTGTCTGTCTGTCTGCCTGGCCGTACGTCCGTATGTTTGTCAATCTGTCGCTATGTCTCTGTAGTAAGCCCATTACAAAGTTTCATGCGCAAAACTAGACTACAGAAATATGCACAAATAGGACCCTTTTTGCTTTGGTTCAGTATGGTTCATTTTGTCGTTTTCTTTATATATCTTATTTTTTTGTATTTACACATGATCACGACTTTGTCTGCAAAAATTTATAATGAATTCTTTTTAAAAACTTTAAATAGTGTCAAAATATTTGGTTTGGTAACAATTGGAGGGCGCGATATCACGATGTCGCCATAGAAGTGATTTGCAATATTTATCATAAATTTATATCCAATTGAGGTACAGAGATGAAATTTTGTAGACATGTAAGTAGCAACGGAAGAACTAACCCTACAATATTTGGTCCAAATCGGAGAGTGCGGAAAGGAGATAAACTGATTTAGCAAATTGGAGCAAATTTTGCTTTAAGATTCAAGCTAATTTGTTGGACTTCCATTGACTCCCCTTGATAAAAAAGCTGCCTCTAGAAGCTAAACTAAAATTAGTCGAAGTACATCATTTAATGCACACAAATGGATCATGGAGTGAGTACTGCAATAGTAGTTCCAATCGCCAAACCAAAAAAAAACACACTCAGTATAGTAGACAGTTTTTGACCAATTTCTATATTATCTTGCCGCAGTAAAATCTTTGAAAAAATAATAGCACTAACATCTAACCTCCAAAATAATGGATGATCTTCAAAAAATATTGTTTTCGTGTTGAATGCTCGTTCCACAAAAAATCACATCTCATTTTTAGAAACTCATTTTATTCGATCGCGTAGGATTTCTTGCTCAACTTGAGCATTAGGGTATCAGAAACTTCATTTGGAAATAAGGACTCTTTTATAAGACTTTCTAACTGAATTAACAACAAATACAAAATTCTTGAAAATATATAAACTTGAAGCTTTTAACTCTTATAAACGCCAAACTATCTTTATCCATACCAACAGTCAGACAAGACTATAACGACTTGACTTTACGTGCCCATCAAAACTATATAAGCTTTATGAGATCAGCCTCAACTCCTTCTGCACAAGCTTAATATATCCTCTTATGCTATTTAATTAAAGGATATATAAACTTTACTTAGCAGCGTTTATACGCCACCATTTAACAAGTTTCTAGCAACTTTAATTTTTAAGTTAAATATAAAAACTAACGCAGTATTAGTCAGGACAAGCATTTAGTTATGTGTGTGTCTAGCACTTGCCGTGTGCGGCATGCAAACAAGCAAGCATTGCATTCTCCGGGGCACACTTCATGACACAGTTGGCGCCTAGCCATGTCACATTAGAATGAAACCAAATAGAAACAAGCTGAACTCAGCATGAGGCTGAGGCTGAGGATGAGGCTGAGGATGCGTAGAGTGCTTTCAAGTTCTCGTTCATTCGTTCTTTCGTTCGTTCGTTCATTCATTCATTCAGTTCGCTTGCTCATTCATTGTGCAACGCGCGACAAGGCTTTCTTGCTTGTTTCCAATTCCATTCTGCTGCCTTTGCTGCCTTCGATTTAATCGCATGACATCACATTTATTCTCCGTAGGCTTTTCTCTATTTTTTTTTTTTTTTTGTTTTAGCTGTTTTTTACCCAGGGTCTAGGCTTTTACAAGAACCGACAGCTATACATTAAATACAATGCAACTGTGCAGCTAGCCTTGATGCTTTGCGAACGAAGCCTTTTGTTTTTCAGTCACATTTGTCACATTCCGTACACGGTTCCTCGCTTCGTACTTACAAATTTCGAGTGAAAATTGGAATTTACGCCAAAGCATCACATAAACATATCAGATTTCTATTGACATCGTATAACGAAAATGAGCTTTGAGCTTGGTAATTTGTGTATTAGTAAGTTGGGAAAAAAAAAACAGCTGTTTAGAAATTGTAGACAAGTAGTTTGTAGCAGGCAGGCATCATATATTAAGGTTAATTTATAATGGGGCGACATGTGAATGCCAAGCGATATGCACAGCGAAAGAAATGCTAAGAAAGTTGCGATATATAATGAGTAACGAAGTACAAATATGAGAGACAATAAGTGAGAAGCATACAACAAGCAAAGAGAGCGAAAATTTTGGCTGTGAGAATTTAATAATTTGAGAAATTGGCGGCAAAAAGTTATTTCTATAAAATCTCCATTTCTATATAACGCCTGATAGTAGCAATAAAGTTCAATCAAAACCAACGAAAGATATAAAAAGAAAAAAATTTATCAAAATGAGCGAAAAGAAATTAATAAGAAATAACAACAACAAAAATTAGTGGCGCGAAATGTGATTCCTATTACAAATTTTTTCTGTTGATTATATTGTCTTGAGAGACAAGAATTATATAAAAATGGAATGCATCAAAAAATTAATAAGAGAAACATGAGCTGGCACACGAGAGAGAGAGAAAAAAGTAAACGAAAAGCGACAACTGTAATGAGAAACCAAATAGCAAAAGCCAGCGACAACAAATTGAATAAGAAGTCGCAGGAAGATATAATAATTAGAATGCTGGCAGCTTGGTACTAGAAATAGAAAGGTGAGAAGTGTCGAATATTAATAAGAAAAACTTAATATGAAGATGAGTAGAAAAAAATAAAGAAGCGTGCAAAGTATCACACGTGACACGTGCTGAGCAATTGAGTTTTGGATGGCTACTAGGGAAGTATGCCAAGTTACAGCTGCAAAATATGCTACAAGAAATTTGTTTCATGTAAATCATTTGAAATTCCAAGAAAAACCATTTCACTAATTTGCGGCACTACAAGTCCGTTGAGTATTTCATGGCGATGTGACTCTTTGTGTCCATTTAGTTAAAAATCTTTTTTAGTGTAGTAAATGGAAACCTTTTTCAGCATGAAGCCACCATATCGACCTTAAGTTGATATAAAACTTCGTAAGTGGGCTTTGGGTTTGGAGAAACTAGCTAATCAGTCAATGTATGTATGTAATGCAAGCGACTCTATGAGGCCACCATTTTATCTTCTAAACTAATATTGACTTATATGAAAAAGTTTTTCATAAAAAAATCCATAATTCCACAAAGTGTTTGTATGAAGACTACACTAAAATGAAAAGAGATACACCTATATATAAATGTGTGAGAAGCGATCGAAATAAAGTAGACATCACATCGAATTTAAAGCTAATATTGACTCCAACAATAAAGTTTCTCAAAAAAAATCATAAGTAAGCCATGAGTTTGTATGGAGACTACACTAAGATGCAAGGGGATGCACCTATTAATATAAGTATGTGAAGCAAGTGTCTATAAGAAGCCACCATATTAACTTTCAAGTTGATTTTTTCTTAAATAAAAAAGTTTTTCATGCAAAAACCAATAATTGAGCGGTGGGTTTGAATGAAGACTACCCTAAAATACATGGAGATACACCCAATAGTATATGTTTTTGCAGCTGGTGTACATAATAAGCCAACATTTACCATTTTAAGTTGATATTGACTTAAATAAAGAAGTTTTTCATACAAAAACTCATTAGAGGGCGGTGGTTTTATATTGAGACTACCCTAAACTGCAAGAAGAAACGTCTGCTAATATATATGTAAAGCGGGCGTACATAAGAAGGCGCTATATTAAATTTTAAGATGTTATTGACCTCAGATTAAAAAGTTTTTCATACAAAAATTTATAATTGTGCGTTGGATTTGTATGGAGACTACCCTAAAATGCAAGGAGATACACTTATTTCTGTATGTTTGAGAAGCGGGCGTACATAATAAGCCCCCATATTAATTTTTAAGATGATATTTACTTAGATTAAGAAGTTTTTCGTACAAAACCAATAATTGTGAGGTCAATTTATAAGTAGACTGCTCCAAAATGCAAGGAGATGCACCAATTTGTATATGTATGAGAAGCGGGCGTACATAATAAGCCACTATATTAATTTTTAGGATGATATTGACTTGATTAAGAAGTTTTTCATACAAAACCCAATAATTGTGCGTTGGATTTGTATGGAGACTACCCTACACTATTTGTGTATGTATGTGAAGCGGGTGTATATAATAAGCCACCATACTAACTTTTAAGATGATATTGACTCAGATTAAAAAGTTTTTCATACAAAAACCAATAATTGTGCGTTGGATTTGTATATAGACTACCCTAAAATGCAAGGAGATACACTTATTTGTGTATGTATGTGAAGCGGGCGTACATAATAAGCCACCATATTAACTTTTAAGATGATATTGACTTAAATAAAGAAGATTTCATACAAAACCCAATAACTGTGCGATGGATTTGTATGGAGACTACCCTAAACTGCACGGAGATACACCTATTAGTATATTTATGTGAAGCGGGTGTATATAATAAGCCACCATATTAACTTTTAAAATGATATTGACTCAGATTAAAAAGTTTTTCATACAAAAACCAATAATTGTGCGGTGGATTTGTATGGAGACTACCCTAAAATGCAAGGAGATACACTTATTTGTGTATGTATGTGAAGCGGGCGTACATAATAAGCCACCATATTAACTTTTAAGATGATATTGACTCAGATTAAAAAGTTTTTCATACAAAAACCAATAATTGTGCGTTGGATTTGTATGGAGACTACCCTAAACTGCACGGAGATACACCTATTAGTATATTTATGTGAAGCGGGTGTACATAATAAGCCACCATATTAACTTTTAAGATGATATTGACTCAGATTAAAAAGTTTTTCATACAAAAACCAATAATTGTGCGTTGGATTTGTATGGAGACTACCCTAAACTGCACGGAGATACACCTATTAGTATATTTATGTGAAGCGGGTGTATATAATAAGCCACCATATTAACTTTTAAGATGATATTGACTCAGATTAAAAAGTTTTTCATACAAAAACCAATAACTGTGCGATCAAAAATGAAAGGAGATACACCAATTAGTATATGTATGTGAAGTGGCTGTACATAATAAGCCGCCATTGTAAACTTTTAAGCTGATAATGACTCAAACCAAAAAGTTTTTCATACAAAGATACATAAAGGAGTAATTGGTTCATATGGGAGCTACCCAAAAAAATGAGCGTAGCATATCAATAAGTATACTGAATATATTTAGAGTTTCCAGATATCCGCCAAATATCTCAAAAATTACGGACGGTCACAGCTAGATCGACTTGTCTCAACCAGCTGATCAAGAAACTAGTGAAAAAGAGCAAAGCTGTTCTTGAAGGAAGTAACTGCCTAAATTCCCTACCAGCCAGTTACTAAACCAGCAAATAGACTATATATAAAAAGCTCTCTAAGCTTAGAACAGTTTTGGAATTGTGTCTGAAAAAAAAAATTAGATGGAACCTGCTTGAAAAATGAGTAGAAGTAAGCTCAAGTTCTATTCGAAAGGAAGAAAATAAGCAGAGACCTGGAAGATTAAACTGAAAATCTCCGAGAGAAATATGTTTCAAATATATTTTAAATGGAAGTATAAATAAATTTGTATTGTATAAAACATCTCGAATAGATGGTTTATTTTCTTGCACTTCTCTTAAAGGCATTTGTAGATTGGAAACTGCTGAAGCAAAATCAGATTTGATTTTAATTGCAAAAGCTGGCAAGAAAGTTATGTAGACTGGAAAGTGTCATCTGGAGAAGACACATAAGAACGAAATATTTGTTGTAACCAGCAGAAAAAATTTTTGGAGTTAGTTCTAATGAAACAATTCAATTATTTAAGATGTCTTTAAACACAAAGAAATAGTAATATGCGCTTTTGAGCTCAACTAACTATTAAGAGATTGCTAGAATACCATTCATTAAATGGTTGGACCTCACCGCTGGTACAAAACGTAAACGAGCTTTCCAACATAAGCACAAGGTCTCCAATATCAACAATCCAATATTTATATCAACATCGGCTTCAAGTTGTTCAACTTCATCAAAAGGCTTTGCATGGAACTCAGAGAAGGAAGTATGGAGGAACATAGACATCAATTATAATATTCAATCCATGGAACTAAAAGATGCAAGTATGGAGTAACATAAACATCAATTAGAATATTCAATCAGAGACTATAAAATGCCACATAAAGGTGTTCCGAACGGGTAGACCAGCTGATGCAGGTGCTTTCGAGACTTCAGGAAAATTATCAATATTTTCCAGTATTTTTCCAATATTATAATAAAACTAAGGTGCTTTACACAGTATGCTTAAGAAAACCTTTCTAAAATTAGTTTAGAAAGTGACAACACATGTAGATGCTTTCAAGATAGCGAACAGTATCCGGAACATACCCGAAGCACTTTTCGGAGATGTATAAGCAAACAGTTGGGACCCAAACCTATTAAGTACTAGCAAAACCTAGCATACCATCGACCGTTCAGTTGCTTGCCCTTCGTGTGGTCGTAAGTATAGGAAAGACTGTTTGCTGTATGAAGTATATGAAACATTATGTCCCGGAATGTCATACGAAACTTCTATATCGGAATCAAACTGCTACGCAGAATCTTATAGCATGCTAATGACTGTATAGAGGAATAGACTGAAGTAAGCTACTGCTCTAAAACAAGATAATGATATATTTTCACGTCATAATCTTCATAAAGTTATATGCAAAAAGTTTCAAGAAAAACTATGGCTTGAGAAGTATGACTGTTTATTCGATATACGCTACTCCCTAGAGAACTCCGTTAACAAAGCTGACAGCGTATTTTAAAACTGTTAACTTACGGCTTGTTAAGCTACTCGTTTTTCGCTATCAATAGCTGCCTAATTATATTGCCAAAAGCGGAAAGCCTGACGTGACAATTTAACAAACAAAAAAAAACAAAAAACGAACAAGGGAAATTAAAAATAAAAAGCAATAATGCAGAAGCGCGTGCCGAAACGACTGCAATCGAACAACTACTTAAAGACACATTAAATGTTGTTAAATAGACGCCTGAGTGATTGTGTGCTATACACACAATCTCTCTGAATTTTGTAAGCGACTAGTCTCTCCCTCTCGTACATATGTACGTGTGTCAACGGAAACGTGCGCTTGGCAACATATCCGCCGGAATTGATATACTTCTCGGATAATATATATATACAATAGATGGATGAAAGCACGCATGAACGAACAAGCGTACGAACAAAACGAACAAGACCGCTGAACGAGCCACTAAATGACCAAAAGTGAAACCGTATGCTATACAAAATTGTGTTGCATACAAACAGGCGCCACAGTAAACCGAAGTACGTATGATGTGTGTGAGAGCAGCCATTTACTGTGTTAACTGTAAGATATCTTCAATCATTTGGCTATATTTTCAACCTGTAGAGTTGCTCTTTAATTTACATACATATATATATATATATATATATATATGCGAGCAGCTGCGTAACAGATGAGAACAGAGCAACGAACTAGCTGCCTTAGTGCCAACCCCCTCCCCCCCTCTTTAACTTATGCTTCAATGAAAATTTTCACTCAATTACGCTTTAAGACTTAATGCTGAAATTGGAACAGTAGCAACTGTAGCTATACAAGCAGTAAAAGTAGAACGACCAATGACTCGATAGAACTCTGGGCTAAATACCTTGTACAACCCTATATATGCCATATATTATAAAGATACTATATATATAAATAGCAATCACACATATACACACACACACACATATATATATATATATATATATGATGTTTCAAACAAGGTAAACAGCTCGTATTTCCTGTATGCGGTGTGTGTGTGTGTGTGTGTGTCCAACCTCAGTTATCATCCATCGTCAGCAGCAAGTAGTCGAGTTACTCGTCAACCAACATCATTCGCATCAATGTCTGTCTGTCTGTCTGTCTGCTGCTTTTTCTATCCCTGCTTATTTGTGTTCGCTGTTGTCCTGGCCTGCCACATGTCCTGGTTTATATTTTGCAACAATGACAACATTTGAGCATGTTGTCGCAGCAGTTTTCATTGTAGACGTTTCAATATGTTCATTTATTGACATTTGTCTTTGTCGAGGCGTCATGTTTGCCATTGATTAAAATAATATTTTCTCAATAAACCTTTGACGAACACTATTTATCTGCTGCTGCTGCTGCTGCTGCTACTGCCTGCCGCTTTGTATCGGTTTTAATAGTATTTATAGTTTGCAATAATTTAAGGCGATTTTCATATTGAATTGCTGAACTGCTCCATTTAAATCAGATAAAATATGCTAAATCAATCAAAAACCTAATTGAATTTAAATCTTATGTGAATAGTTTCATAAGTGGCAAACAATTTTAATGCTATGCAGCAGTCTAATGTCATGTCAAACCTAATAAGCCAAATTAATTAATCTGCTCATAAATTGCACAGATTAATTTATTTTATGCAAGAATGCAAGATGTATGTATTAAGCTTTTGTTATGTCACTTGAATGTGTATTAAAATTTAAAGCAGGTTGTTAAGACTGTATAAGGATATTATAAGAAAAAAAATATATAAAAAAAAATATATATATAGAATGTCCACATTAGTATAGAAAGTTACTGACTGTTCTTCAGTTGAGAATCTTCAAAAATGAAACTTTTACAAACGGCTCAAGTAGCTCATAAACTTCCGTTTGCCCTGGGTAAACTTTGTACAGACGCATGGGGGTGAGCAATTTGTGAGAACACGCTTTAATTAGTGGTTGGTGTGTAACGCAAAACAAAGATACAAAGAAAAAAAACCTTATTTTTTTTGCATATTAAAAAACCTCAACGAAATTAAGAAATGGTTTGATAAATACTATGGAGACAATGCACATTAAATTCAATGCTTTACAAGTGTTTTGCTGAGTTCCATTGTGAACGCTCAAAAGATTTCATCGATTAAATCCATGGCATCACATATTGGCGAATAAAAGTGCATGAAATGGCTGTGGATGTGCGATAACTCAATTGAATTCTTTCATCACATTTTACATGAATATTTGGATACAAATTGGATTCCAATTGCTCACACTCAATCATGTAAGCACTCAACCGTGTGGATGTTCCAAGACGAGCCTGCGAAGCAAATGGTGCTCTGTTTCTTCGGCCGAATAGGTTATGTGGTCACTGCTCCGCTTGAACAACGTAGGACGGTCTATTCTGAATGGTATGCCTTGAAGTCTACGGAAAAATTCGCAAAATCAAACGCCGTAAACAAAGCATCTTCCACCATGACAATGCAAGCTCTCATATATCGGCCCACATAAGAGAGTGTTTGAACACTCAAAATATCGAATTGCTGGATCATCCGCAGTACAGCCATGATTTATCGCCCAATGATTTCTTTTTATTCCCAAATATCAAGCATAAACTGTTGTTGCATTCACAGCCCAAGTTTTGAAGGTGCCTCAATCGGCGTTGAAAAAAAAGCTTTGAAAATGGGTTTTAGCGAATGCATAAATTTTCATGTCGATTATTTTAAAAAAAAAAACAATAAATTAATTTTAATTTAAAAGTTTTTGTTATTATTTGCTATGTCCGAAATATATAAATCGTGCCTCTCGTATTGTCTTTCGACAGACCAAAGCGAATGACATTTTTCATTTAATATGCCAGCAAAAATTCTTCGTCGTTGCATGAACCTCTACAATGAGAAGATACCTAAACAAATTTCAGGTAAAGCGTGGCGCAATTGTACGCTTATTTTTTTAATCTGTTGATGTTGTGCAGCTTAAGCACGATCTTCTAGAAGCAAATAATGCTACTCACTTGCGTAGATGACATTAGCAAACATTAAAAATAGTTTAATGCGTTTAAAGTTTCTAGGAGAACAAGACGACAAGAACTTCTTTGAATTTCAATTTCAGATCAGTCAAAAAATCACATTCGCTAATAGCTGCTCTCCAAAAAAAAAAAAAGGAAACTAAAAATTTATAAAAAAAAAAATGCTTGCAACATAAATCAAATACAAAATATCAATTTAATTGTTGCAGTGCAATGTGTGGGCAGCATAGTGCATTGCATACATGAAATAGCAAGTGGGCAGTAATGTGTAGGTGTAGGTGATTTATGCACACCATATTTGTGTGTATGTGTGTGTATATGTTTATATTGCAGTTGGTCAGCTTTTACAAACAACTGCAATTTCTGTCCTCATAGCAAAACTATGCAAATTAATGCAAATTTATTGAGCATGGCGCAGCACTATTGCACTACATCAACTCTGTGTCTATGTGTTAAACTGTCCACTTGCTATGTAGGCACATACGATATATGGCACACCTATACTCTTACACTCTGAACATTTGTAATCCAATTAAGCCCTTTGTATGCCCTGCAGCATATTTGTGCTTTAATGCATTCATAGAATTACATAGATCAATGCAATGACTATCGATGTTTGCTGCATGCGTTTCAATGTTGCAAGCTTTATTGACTCTGTTGATGTAGTAGTAGTAGTAGAAGCAGCAATAAGGACAATTAGATCAATTATTATATACATATATATGTACAGCTATTATATATTATTTATTTACTTTAAAATTTACTTTCTATTAGTTATCTACAAACATCAAATAATTATCTATTTAAAAGTGACGTTTCACATGAGCTGAAATGTATTTACAGAAAATTGTTTCAACTATTTTGTCTCATGTTATTGTGTATTGAAATAATTGCAAACATTGTTTATATATTACTTTTGTTGTTGGTTGGTTTTTTATGTTTCATTAACCTATTACTTTTGTAAAGCCTTTAAGTTCAAAAAAAACGACTGCTCCTTTCTGTTATTGCAATTCATGTATGTTATGTCACTGTTAATGCAAACAGTTAACCACAAATAGTAGCAACTTAACAGAGAAGAGTTGTGAATTGAATAAAATATATAAAAATGACTTTCTTATAAATTTAATAATATAAGTTTTATTATTAAATATATGTTTTATAAAATAGTTTATATTAATTTAATTTTTATATAAATTTAATTACAATATTATTGTTAGAAGTTAATAAATAATAAATAAATAAAATTATATTAACAATTTGAATATTGGAAATTAATATTATTTATTTTCACATTTTAATTTACAATTCTGATAGTGAATTGGAACAAACTGATAAAACAAACCAATTAATTAATTAATTATCCAATAAATAGACACATTAAAAAAAATTAAACAATAAATTAAAAACTTAAAAAACTATATCAAATTAAAAAAGATTTTGTGCCACACTTAGCACAAATTGTGGTAAAACAAGTTATGTATTATAAGTCATATTGTGACACTGAACTTTAATGTACATGAGACAGACGAGTGTAAGCGAGATGGTGTGTTACTTAGTGCATACCGTGTGTGTGCCTTGAATGGTCATGCGTGCGTGTTAGAACGCTTTAATAGTTATGTTATCTAAAAAGTAAAAATTAATTTTGAATAGTTACTTCTGAAATAATTATAATTTTTTATGTTTAAATTAATTTTAAAAAGGGGAACGAGCCAAAGAGATAACTGTTGCAATACAAGTGTTACAATTTCGTGACGATTTTTTATTTTAGTACCACCCTGCTAAAGAAATTTTAATTCGTTAAAAGTTTTAAAAATCACTGGACTGGTAGGGGAACTAAATATGCTTAAACGTCGAAAAAAAACTATTAATCAAAAAGTCGCTAGCTGCACTAGATTTGCCAGTAAAGATTTTCCTTCGTCGTTGCATGTTCCTACTTTAATTATAATAATTTATATTTATTAAATAATAATTTAAAATAATAATTTAATTTTAACAAATAATATTTAATTAAGAATAAGGATAAATATTGAATTTAAAAGCAATTTAATAATAATTTTATTTAATATTAATTAATTAATAATAATATTTAAGAGATAATAAAATAAATATTATTTGTAAATTATATAATGGGAATTAAAATAACATAATTTTACTTATATTATAAATAATAAATAATATTATATATTATTTCTAAAAAATAAACTAATAATATTGAAATGTTATATTATTATATAAATATTAAATTAAATTAACAATATTTTATTAATTTTTTGTAAATTATTGTTTAATAAAATTGACAAAAAAAAAAAAAAAACAAATAATGTTTATGTTATAATGTTTAAATAATAATATAATAAAAATGTATTTGTAAATTATATAATAGGAATGAAAATAACATAATTTTACTTATATTATAAATAATATATTATTTCTAAAAAATAAAATAATAACATTGAAATGTTATATTATTATATAAATATTAAATTAAATTAACAATATTTCATTAATTTTTTGTAAATTATTGTTTAATAAAATTTACAAAAAAAAAAAAAAATCAAATAATGATTATGTAATAATGTTTAAATAATAATATAATAAAAATTAAATAAATTATTGTTTAATAAAGTTTACAAAAAATCAAATGATTATGTAATAATGTTTAAATAATAATATAATAAAAATTAAATAAATTGTTGTTTAATAAAATTTACAAAAAAATCAAAAAATGATTAAGTAATACATAATGTTTAAATAATAATATAATAAAACTAAATAAATTATTTATATTTTATATATTGGAAATTAAAATATATAATTTGACATTTAAGCATTATTATTATCATTTAATTAAATTTAATTAAAAGCTTATTAATAATACTAATTAAATAACAATTAAATAAAAAATAAATATATATTATTTATAAAGTATTGTTTATGATTTAGGTATATATTAAAAATTCAAATTATTTGCTATAATTTTTATAATCAATCATAAATAATACATAATATTTTATTAATAATATTTATTTAATTTTTATTAAATTATTAATAACTGATTTTTATCAAACTATTAAAAACACTCAACTTTTTTTTCTACTAAGAACTTCCCATCACCTGACGTTCTCGAGATAATAGAGTTTTATTGCCATTTTTGACAGTTAAATCTTGACGTACTACAAACTTCGCTGTTATCAGAAACTAAACAAGGGCTGAACCATGCCCTTTAAAATTAACAGTGGTTGTGCTTATATCTAGGGGTGCAATATAATACAAAATTATTCATAGTTATTTTCGGGATCGCCATGTTTGATACTCCACATTGAATTTTTAAATCTGAAACGTAATCGACGTTCCCGAAAACCCCTAAGTATGACGTTTAATTAAAATATAATTAATTTTTCTTGCAGAACTTACTCTAAGTGCCTTTAATTTCTGATATCAGCAAAGTTTGTAGCACATCAGTGTAAAGCTGTACATTTTTTTTCTTCAAAATATGGCTAAAAACGGTGTTTTTTTTTTGAAAACGTGACGTGACGTGATCGAAAATTTTTCCATTTTATACGCAAAACCCATAAAAATATTATTTAATTAGTATTTTTAAGTAATTAATTTATAATTCAATATCGATATTTATTAACAATTAAATTAAATAATATTATTTTATGTATTAAAATAATAATTTAATTATTGTGAATATTTTTAAAATAATAATTAAATTATTATTTATTTAATTAATTATTTATATTATTTATTTAATTTTTATTAAATGATTCTTAAATTATTATATTATAATTATATTATTATTTAATAAATTATATAATAATTTATTAATATTTATGAAATTGAATTATTATTCAATAAAAATGAAATAAATATTTTTTACAAACATTTTATTTATTATATATTTTAATTATATATAAAAAATATGTAACTTTACATTATTTTAATTCCCAATTATAAATAGTAGAAAACATTTTATAAATATTAATTATTTAATATTTTTTGAATAATTATTTAATTATTATTATTAAATTATTACTAAATTGTTATTAAATTATTATTTGATAAAATGTTGTTATAATTTAATAGTATTATTTAAACAATAATTAAATTAAAATTAATTAAAATTTTTTATTAACATTTTATTTATAAATAATATTTACTTCAGTTTTATTAAATTATTTTTTAATTATTATTTTATTTATGTGTTTTTTTAAATTATTTTTTAATAGAATTATACTTCTACTAAATTATTTAATAATAATATTAGATAATAATTTAATAAATTATATTAATGAAATAATAATTTAAAAAAAAATTATTTACAAAATATTATTTATAATAAATATATTTTTTTTTCAGTATAAATTTATTCAGTTTATGTTTTACTAAAATATTTATTAATTAATAAAAAAATTATTTATAATACTTATTTAAATTAAAATTTTTTGGTAACATATTATTTATAAATAATATTTACTTCAGTTTTATTAAATTATTTTTTAGTTATTATTTTATTTTTGTGTTTTTTAAATTATAATTTAATAGAATTAAACGTCTACTAAATTATTAAATAATAATATTAGATAATAATTTAATAAATTATATTAATGAAATAATAATTTAAAAAAAAATTATTTACAAAATATTATTTATAATTCATATATTTTTTTTTTTTTTCAGTATAAATTTATGCAGTTTATGTTTTACTAAAATATTTATTAATTAATAAAAAAATTATTTATAATACTTACTTAAATTAAAATTTTTTGGTAACATATTATTTATAAATAATATTTACTTCAGTTTTATTAAATTATTTTTTAGTTATTATTTTATTTTTGTGTTTTTTAAATTATAATTTAATAGAATTAAACGTCTACTAAATTATTAAATAATAATATTAGATAATAATTTAATAAATTATATTAATGAAATAATAATTTAAAAAAAAATTATTTACAAAATATTATTTATAATTCATATATTTTTTTTTTTTTTCAGTATAAATTTATGCAGTTTATGTTTTACTAAAATATTTATTAATTAATAAAAAAATTATTTATAATACTTACATGTGCTTGAACTGCAAATTTGTTTTAATTTACTATTTTGAAGCAAATTTTTTTTGTTAAAGTTTTTTAACTTTATATTTATATGAAAAAGTGTGTGTTTTTTTTTTTTTGTTGCTTTTTTAAAATGTTTTTATTGTTTATAAAACAGTTAATAAAAGTTTCTGGTATATATGTATATATATATATAATAGATTGTTGTTTTTTTTTTTTTGTAAAAATATTTTTTTTTTTATTGTTTTTGTTTTATAAATTTATGTTGCAACAACAATGAATGAATTGCACATTTAAGGAACAATGAACACGAACAACGTAGAAATAGTTTATATATATTTTTTTTAGTTAGTATATCTATGTATGTATATATTTAATAAAGTTTTTTTTTAGTTATTAATCAACAAGTTGTAAAAGTTTGTTCTCTATTTTTGTTTTTCTTTTTTCAACATTTATCTAGTTAATAGTTTTTATATACAAATATATATGATATTTGTTTTATAGAAATATATATATGTATATTTATTACTCTGCGGTTTATTTTAATGAATTGTACTCTCTTTGCGAATTGCTTGTCAGTGTCTGAGTAAAAGTTTAATAAAGCATTTAAATTGTTAAATAGTTAATAACAATTTATATGTTTTGTACATGAGTGTTCTGTCTGGCGGAAGTATACTTGTAAATATATATGTTTCTTTTTTTTTTTTTTTGTTTTTAGTTTTTTGGCACATTTGTCGTCGTTAATATCAGCAACATTTTATACTTTTTCAAATGTTTTTTTTTGTTGTTATTTGTAACTTTTTTTAATTATTTAATTAATTTATTTGCTTTCGATTTCATTTTGAACTGATTTATTTGCTTCATTTCATTTAATTTTTTTTTTTTATTATTTTTTTGGCACTTTAATTGTCACACAGCAACAAAAAACACAAACATTTTCGAAAAAAAAATATAGCATCTAAGGACATGAGGATCTCAGCATTTTAAAACTTGTTGCTTACTGCTGCTAGAATGCTGCGCCTAGAATGCTGCTTTAGTTTCTGTTACTTTGCTGTCAATTGAGAACGTTTTTTGTAGTTAGTTACAATTGAATTCGTTGCTCTTATATGAACAACCGCTTGGCTACAAAGTTGCACAGCATCTGTTGCACAGCATCGCAGCTAAACGGTGTAAATCCATTCACAGTTACAGCGACAGCTACACACATTCACATATATATATAAGATGCTAACAGCTGTATAGCCATAGAGCAAGCCTTATAGACGACGTTATGTGCGTGTGCGTGTGTGTGTGTCTGTGTGTCGCGAGTCGCAGCGAATTGGATCAAACGAACTGTCAGAAAACGTACGAATTGTCAAGCTCTTTCTTACTGCTCTTTCATTTCAACTAACTATCTCTTTTACTCTCTATATATAAAAATACAAATCTAAGTTTTATATATCTATTCAAATTAACACAGCAGCGGTCCAGAGATGACTAATCGTCAGCGACATGTTGCACGCGCTTTTATAGTGCCACAGCAGCGCTGCGACGCTGCCAGCGCCAATACGTATGCAATATACTGTTACACATACACAGTGAACAATGCGCAACAGCTAAAAGTTATATACAGTGCCCGCCTATCTCCTTGCCACACATTATTACCGCGTCAAGCGCGCTGAAGGTCGGCCATGAAGGAGCAACAGGCTTACAGGTGTTCGTGGTCGTCAAAAGTGTGTATGTGGGTGTGTAACATTCACGAGTACAAAAATGTACGAACGAATGAAAGCACGAATCAAAGAATGTACGACTACCAATACATGCAAATCGTATTGCGCTGAGTATTGTCTGTGTGTGTATCCGCCTGTATTTTTCAGTGTATTTGTGTTAAACTCAGGGGAAATGTCAGCAATATGCATAGTGTTGTGTCAATAATACCGGCACACGCAGCACAACAACACATTTTTTTGCATAATTTCATTTGCTGCACGCCGTAAACTACGCAACATAATATCCCCCAATTATTAATTTGGTCCTGTTTGTGTATAGTCAAACAATTTGCCCGAACATTGCATTCGTATTAAATAAGACAATATTCAACCCCGTTCCAAGTTTTCGTTACTTGCATTTGTGATTTATGACTTCGTGCGCAAGTTGAACAGAGTAGGAGTAGGTAGTTAAGGTTGCATGCTGCAACATGTGGCATTGATGAACATCACATATATAGAATGATCTTATAAACGCCCGCCTACTTCGTTTAAAAAAAAAACAAATATTTCTTTTTTTATTATGTTTCTGACAATGCAATGTGAACGTCGTCCAAATGTACGCAAGATGCAGATGTAATGACAATTTTAATGAAATGGATGAACGCAAACAAATAAGTTAATTAATTAATAAATAAACACATAGATAAAGCAATAAAAAAAAACAAAAACTAAAAAAAATATATCAAATGAAGTGAAATTTTGTGCAGCACTAAACACAAATTGTGCTAAAACAGGTTGTGTATTATAAGCATTCAACAATGATAGACTGTTAAATGTCGCAAAAAAAAAAAAAAAATAATGCAAAACAAAAAAAAACAAGTAAGAAATTCACAGTCGGGCGTAACCGACTGTAAGAGGCCCTGTACCAGCACAGGTCACCTAACAAACACACTAAATGTTCCCCTAGCTTATGACCAAACACATGACCACTTCTCACTGCACCACTAAGTGCCTTATAAAACATTTTTTTATGTATGAAACGAAAAGGGGGGTCGCTCAAATTCAATTGCTTATAAAATCGTTATTTATTATCCGATTTTGATGAACTTTTTGGATTTTGGCTTAGAAAGACGATATCTTTATACTGGCATACTTACTTTTTTTTGTGCCAAGGAAATTTTTAGCCTTGGGGGTGATTTTATGGGGAAGGGGGGGAGGGGCAAGATTTCAAAATAAACTTGTAAAATTCCGGAGCAGTCCTAGTCGAATGCAAAAAACACGAAGTCTCTATCTATTACCGTTTCCGAGATCCTTTCGTTCATACGGACGGCCAGACGGACAGACGGACAGACGGACAGACGGACAGACGGACAGACGGACATGGCTATATCGACTCCTCTATCACTCCTGACCATAATGGTGGTAACTTTGGGGGGTCTCCGATTATTATTTCTACCTGTTACATACATTTGCACAAACCCAATAGGCTCTTGTACCTTCGGTACAGGGCCTAATAAAATATAAATAAGTGACATCTACACGAGAAACAGATGAAGAGATTCACGATTTTAATGAAATGGATCAAAGCTCACAATCAAATTAGTTAATTAATTGATTAATTATTAAATATTTAAATAAATAAACCAATAATAAAAAAAAAAACTTAAAAAACTAAACCAAATGAAGTGAAATTATCGAAAAGAAAATAATGAAACAAAAAAAAAATAGAATACAAATAAGTTGCATTAGTAAAAGAAAAATCAGACAAAAAATAACTGCTTTATTCTAAGCATAAAAATGGAACATAAAAAGAGGAATTGTGATGAGTTGTCTTCCGATGAATGTGCCTGGCAATTGGTACAATCCCCAGCGGATAAGATGAGGCGCACTCAAACTGGAATAAAAAAATTAATATTGCGCAAAAAGCAGAAATCACCTCAAAACATAAACCGGACAAACCGGACGTTTGCGCTCATCTCTATTGATGAAGACGACGCAGAATCGGAGAGTAAAATGGACCTTGAATCAATGTCGGCTATCACCGATAAAACCGCTTATAACGAAACTGAAAATACGGCTCCTGCCAAGCTTTTGGAAAAAAATTCAACAGAATTCAAATTCTAAAAGTTGGTGTTTCCAATTTGAATGGTTCATGGCTCACCGTGGATAAGGTAATTTGCTCAGATACATATACTACTACAACTGGCACAAATGGATCACTTCGAGTCATGGTTAAGGACTCTGATACCTTTAAAATAACTGTTAAACTGCTGGAAAGCAAACAAATAAATTTCCATACATATCAGCTTAAAGAGGAGCGCTTCTATAAGGTTTGCACAACTCAACTTTAATAGACGACATAAAGCAGAACCTCTTGTACCAGGGTCACGAAATCAGGAACATTCATAACCGTAAAAGCCGTGTAAATGGCTCTGCTTCGAATATATTTTTCGTAGACTTACAGCCAAAAGAAAACAACAAAGACATTCACAGCATCACCATTATTTGTCGTCAGAAAGTGAAGATTGAGCCCCCACGTCGAGTTGATGCTCTGGTTCAGTGTCACCGATGTCAGGAGTTTGGGCATACGAAACGATTTTGCCGAAAACCCTTTCGTTGCGTCAAATGTGTAGGAGGCCATGCAACAACTGAATGCTTTAAACCGTTTAACCTACTAGCAACGTGCGTGGGTGCGAGGGTGCAAAATATACCAGAAGATGATCGCTAAACGAGCTGCCTCCAAACACAAAACACCCAAATAACAGACACCGTCGTCTTTAGTCGTAGATGACAAGTGTAATGAGCTCATGTCAACACAGAGGCAGATTGTACAGATTTCAGCATCAAATTCTCTGATATAAGTCTGCTTAAACAACAACACATCGACATCATGTTTCATCTCCCGTTCGCATTATAAACTTCCAGGATACGGCATACACACCGCTAATTATTCTGATGACAACCGCTCAAACGTTATTTGCTAGATCCTGTGCTTACTGATGCAGTTTCCATCAAAGCGGAGATATAATCTTTACCGCTCTATACTGTCCGCCGAGGTATATACTTTCCAAGATGCAGTTTTAGAACTCTTTTGATAAACTTGTTCCCAATTTCTTGGCTTGAGGTGACTGGAATGCTAAACACAGTGTATGGGGTTCTAGACGTTCAAATCCGAAAGGTCGTGCGCTGTTTGATGTCTTAAGTCAATAACAACATGGAAGTTCTGGCAACTGGGGCCACAACATACTACCCGTTCGATAGGAACCGTCTCCCTGATGCGTTGGACTTTGCTGTATACGCTGTATAAACTCAGATCACTTGCTGCTTATAGTTGATGCTAGATCATCATCGTGTTCCTACGTTCCAAAGCCTAATGTTCCAATATTTAAGGAACGACTGGACCAACTACTCAACCTCAACATGGAACTTTCTTCTTCTGAGGACGCTGACGATGCGGTCGAGCTGCTCACCCGCTTAGTTCTTTAAACCTATTTCTCTGCAAGAAGTTCGGCAACAGATTAAACTAATAAATAAAAACAAAGCCTCGGGATATGACGGAATAGATGGTAAAGTGGTTAAGGCTCTATCTGAGAAAGCAATAATGTTATAATAATGTATTTATTTTTAGTACCATAGTTCTCATCCACCACTTCCCCTCGCTGTGAAAGTGCGCTGTGATTGCAATGGCACCGAAACCTGGCAAGCTGGAAAACCTTATTGCTTCTAACAAACCAATCTAAAATCATTTCCAGCATTGGAGATGTTTTCAGCAGGCAATTGGACAATGAAATTCTCCCGGATTTGATACTCAACTCGACAGAAGGTAAAAAATTTACACAGCATCTCTTTGCAGTTTTACCAGAAGTAAATAGCATCAACATGTTATGTAGCATTTTACTCATGGACTGCACGGTCTCCTACAGAGAAAACGTATCTTAAGTAATGTAAAGAGCTGCCTCAAGGATTAGAAATGCACGGTAAGAGCCCAATTTTTTTTATGATATATGATGCAATGTTCTCATTATGGAAAGCTTATCGTAGGGCCAAGCATCAAGCAATGCGACAGTCTCCACTACAGGAGATTAATGGTGTAGATATGACAGCAAACAGACAATTAATGATATTCAAGCGACAGAGGCTTACTTGGAATCTGTACTACTGATGGCTATATGCATTATTCTCTCGCACTAATAAAGGAATCTTACGCCGTAAAAGGTCATAAAAATAACAAATTCGACCCCTCTCTCAGGTTGTATTTCGAGGATGCACGGGATTATTAAGAGGTTGTTAAATTGTGAAGGAGGCAACGACTTTTGAGTATTTTTGTAAATTTAAATGTCATATATGTCAAGGCGGGCATACTAATCCACCATATTAACTTTTAAGATGATAATGACTTAGATTAAGAAGTTTTTCATACAAACCCAATAATTGTGCGGTGGATTTGTAAGTAGACTACTCCAAAATGCAAGGAGATACACCTATTTGTATATGTATGTGAAGCGGGCGTACATAATAAGCCACCATATTAACTTTTAAAATTTTGTTGACTTAGATTAAAAAGTTTTTCATACAAAACCAATAATTGTGAGGTCAATTTGTAAGTAGACTACTTCAAAATGCAAGAAGATACACCTATTTGTATATGTATGTGAAGCGGGCGTACATAATAAGCCACTATATTAATTTTTAGGATGATATTGACTTGATTAAGAAGTTTTTCATACAAAACCCAATAATTGTGCGGTGGATTTGTAAGTAGACTACTCCAAAATGCAAGGAGATACACCTATTTGTATATGTATGTGAAGCGGGCGTACATAATAAGCCACCATATTAACTTTTAAAATTTTGTTGACTTAGATTAAAAAGTTTTTCATACAAAACCAATAATTGTGAGGTCAATTTGTAAGTAGACTACTTCAAAATGCAAGAAGATACACCTATTTGTATATGTATGTGAAGCGGGCGTACATAAGAAGCCACTATATTAATTTTTAGGATGATATTGACTTGATTAAGAAGTTTTTCATACAAAACCCAATAATTGTGCGGTGGATTTGTAAGTAGACTACTCCAAAATGCAAGGAGATACACCTATTTGTATATGTATGTGAAGCGGGCGTACATAATAAGCCACCATATTAATTTTTAAGATGATAATGACTTAGATTAAGAAGTTTTTCATACAAAACCCAATAATTGAGAGGTCAATTTGTAAGGAGACTACCCTAAAATGCAATAAGATGCATCATGGCGTCCATAACAAGCCACCATATTACCAATTGAGCTTATATTGACTTAGGTAAAAAAGTTTTTAATGCAAAACCCAATAATTGTGCGGTGTGTTTATAAGGAATCCAAAAATACAAGGAGATACACATGTTATTATATTTACGTAAAATTGGCGTCCATAAGTAGTAACCATTAAGAAGATACTAATTAAAATAAAATAGATTTTAATAGAAAAAACCCGATTTTTTTATTGAAGCTACCCCAAAATGTGAGGGGACAGGACTATAAGTAAGTTTATAAGCAGCGGATGACAATTAAAAGCCAACAGATCGACTTTTAAGCTGATATTGACTGCAATAAAAAAATTTTGTCTTGTAATAGGGCTGTAAATTTCAGAGCTACGCCGAAAATAAACGGGCACATCAATCAATTAATTTGCATAGGCCTAAAACTTTCGAAAAAGTACAGTTTTTCTTACATTATTTTATATACAATTTTTTTGAATCTAATCAACGCTTTCCAAACTAAAAAAAAAATTTAAGCTTCGTTTCCGCTGTAGTTAATTAAAAAATTCAAGTGTAAAACCTTGCAAACTAAAATATTGTTCAATAGGAATCAGTCAAGGTTTTTTTTTGGCGCCAAACTGAAGAGTTTGCGAATGAAATTTGAACAAATTGTTACTAGAGGCTAAGCCAATTAGCAATGATGTGCATGGACAAGATTAAAAGGCATAGAACAGCAGATGCAATAGTTAAAAATAACTGTTGCATACTTACAGGTGTTTGTGGATTCAAGGCTCGTCGCATGCATTTGATTGTGTGTGTGTGTGTGAGTGTGTGTTGTGGTGTTTGTGCGCCCATGCATATGTAAGTGCAACCGTGCTTGAGTTCTACCTGTTGGACTTCATGCTGTGCCAAATAATGTTTCATGGACTGCTTACTCCAATTGTGCATTGAATTCAAACAGCCGTCATCACTCTACAACATTACCATTTCTCAGTTTATCTCTTTCTCGCTTATGCGGTTTAATGACAACCGATTGTGTGAACTTTCTCCTGCATGAACTTCGATTACGGATTTCAACAGGTTAACCTTGAACAACGCCAACATACATTTAGCCAAACACATAGACATCCACAGAATCGCTTAGACTGCCACAAGGATACTTGACATTTCATTGGTGTGCGTATATGGCTACATTTGCGCCGCTCCCCTTGTAATCGGACATATTCAGCGCATGCCTGTACAGTATTCTGTGAGACTGTTTGGCGCCGCCAACGCTGCTTGGAGAAATTTGCGTCGAAATGATTGGTCGAATGTAGTTGTGACATTCAGCAAAAAAACACACACCCACATTTACGAGTGTCCTGCGTCCTGCGTCCTCGTCTGCATGTTGTTAGCTGCTGACAGGGGAAACGCTTTGTAGCAATTAGTTAGTACAAATTCGTTTATTCCATGGTAAACAATTACCAGAAATGATTGAGTAAAAATATTTTATTATTTAAAAGTAAATTTAAAACAAAAAATACTTCAGTGAGTAGTGTTGCTAATTAAGTTTGTATGGAAAACTTTTATTTATAATTTGAAAGAATGGGTTTTTATTTTTCAAAATCTTCTCCATTAAGGTTTATATTCTTTTGCAATTGCTTCAAATTTGTGATGGTTACAGCTAAATTTGATGTTAAAAAAGGGAGACAATGGAAAAGTTTGAAAATCTTCTTTATAGAAAAATGTCATTTAAAGGAAGACATCCAGCTGAATTGAGTTAACTCGTGAGTTGGCACTTAACTGCATTGGGAACGACAAAATGTCAATTGAAATAGTTTGGAGCTACAGCTCAAACTCAAAAAATAACACAAAACACTCGACATCATCCAACTCAAATTCACCAATAAAAAGAGCAAAGCCATCAGCTAAAAAAAAAAAAAAAAACATTGAACAAATTGACATCAAAGTCGTGGCAAACCCCACCGCAAAAGGTAACAAAACCAATCACACGAAAATACAATAGTAAAGATTTGATTTTTATCAAAATGAAAGAAAGGGTGAAAGGTTTTACAAGCAAAAAATAGAAAAAACAACAACAAATATCGAACAGGCAGTAAAGAATGCAAACGCTTTTTGCAAGCAAATAGAAGACTTCTCTAGAAATGGCCTCTATATCCGTTGGAATAAGAAAAGAAAATATTCAAAATTTGTATTCGGCAAATGCTCCCTAAAAGTTTTATGAAATGGCACTGTAAGGTTCTATACAGAGGACGCTTCACCTGCAACTGCAAACTTAGGGAAGACAAAGCTTACAAAGTACCTTCGCTCTACTGCACTGCTGTGACATAGAATGGGAATAGATTCTGCCATTGCTTTAAACAAATCAGTTCCTTAAACAAATGTGCCTAAGCCTACTACTAAAAATCAAGAAGTGTTCGATTGTAAACTACGTCTCGGATAATGGAACGCTCGAATGCTCTAAATGCATCCGGAACAGCTCAAGTTGTGTCTGGCAGAGCACAGCATTGCTCTTTCTCTTTGTATTTATTCCTACCTTGAAATTTACAAGGCAGACTACCCAAGCAACCGACCATAGTGTAATTCGGGGATGCTAATCAAGCAAAATGTATTATGTTTCTAGCATGAACCTCTCTGAAAAAATAATATTTAAATGGCTATCATACAAGTTCCCAAAAGCAGTGTACACCGGATTATATCCGCATTGTTACTTCTACCACAATTTCCTTTATCTACAGTCGACTTCGTGCATATTTTTATTAGACTTGAGAGCAGGTCCTGGATTGACAAGGATTTTAATGAAAAACATCGTTTCTGGTAACACTACAGAGAGCTTGTGAGCACGTTCATCCCATTTTTTCACTGTAGTATCAATTATTCTCTGATCACCTACACTTACTAGTACATCTAGACAGCATCGCACAGTTCAAGCTTCGAAAGAGCCGAAGCATTACACTATTTCGCCGAGAATTGGAAGAATCACTTGATTTGAATATTGAGATACTTCAAGCTGAAAATATTGAAGATGCTCACGCAACATTTTGACAACAAATTGAAGCTCTCCTACTCTACTGAAGAATTTACATCACTAATAAGGCTTCTAATAGCAATATTGCTAATTAATAGGAGGTTAATGCGCCAATACATTCTTACTTGCCACAAATTATGTTTTCTGGTCGCTAACAAAGCTCTACAAGTGACAACTGGCCAAGATCTTCGCAAGAACTTGCTAAAACTTGGTGAAAATTTATAAGCAAGATTTCAGCCCTTCAACACAACATCTGTCGAAAACCCCTTTAAAAGAGCCATAAATGGATGCAAAGCATTACTGGACTTTCTGGAGAAAACTATTCCGGCTATTCCGGCATTACAGAACAAGATAAAATACAACTTTGCCGTATTCAAGAAAAGCTTTTAAAATGAAAAATGCAGAGACAAACAACATTGCATGATTTTTTTGAAAGAAAATATCTAACTTTCATTGAAAATAAAATACCTCAATTAACCGGGAAAATTGATTATCCAAAATGCTTGCGATCCCAACTATCCTGGATAATCGAGGCCCTACTGTATATTATAAATTAAATACTGAAGAAATATAAAAAAAAAATACATCGATGTGGAATTACAAATTTTTTATTAAGTTTTACTTATTTTTTTTTCATATTTTATGAAATAAATTGTTATTCAAACTGTTTTGAATACTTTTTATTGATTTCATTTTTCATTTTGTTTTACAAAAAGTTTTTTGATTCACTGTTGAAGAATTGTAAAAGCAGCAAAAGAACAATAATAACAAAAAAACTTACCAAACACGAAAAACACTTTGTCTTTGCAAAAGCAAAACTATAACGGAGCTTTGCCGTTCGAAACTTTTGTTGCATGCAACAAACCCAAAGAAAAAAAAACATTTAAACAGCAACAACAAATTTTTATGCAGACGCAAAATTTCATATAATTTAACACTTTTCCACATGAAAAAAAAAACAATTTTCTTTTTTTAATATAATTTTACACAGCTTTCCAAAAAAAAAAAACACACAAATATGCTGTTTTGCTGCAAAAACAAAAACAAAAAGAGCAAAAAACACGAAAACTAAAACGCAATAACAAACACTTTTTTCTTTTGCTTTTATTTTATACTTTTTCACTTGCAAATTGGCATTTTCTTTTTTAAATTTAAACGATAAAGCTTTGAAGCACATTTTAGCATAAATATTTTACATATAAAACTTTTTTTTACTTAATTAAAAAATGATTTAAAAGCCCGTTTAATTATTTAACACAAGCCGGCGCGACGCGATCCAAATATGAACTGATCGAAGCGAGATGGAATGTGCGTGCAGAACAATTCATGCAAGTTCAATGCAACAACAAAATTGCATATTAAAATGCACTCAGTAGAATTGAGAGTATTGGAGAGCATGGAACATATGTGTGTGAGAGTGTAATTAGTTGAATTAGTAAACAGAATAAATAAAAAGAGAAAACAATATTGATCGGCTGTGCTCTACTCGCAGCTTTACAGTGGTTCAAGCGTGTGCAATTACGGAATTAAATTAATTTAAGGAAAATTAAATTTAAAAATTGCATTTGAAGACGAAATAAAAAAAAAAAAAAAGAACATTTACTGCAGCTACTGAATACTGAAATATTTTGCTGCAATTTCGAAAACAAAAAGTAAAGCAATAAAAACTTTTATTAACATTTTAGTAACTTTTACTTTCATATTTTAAACAATTTCGTTATCAAAAATTTTGAGTATTCAGAACAAAATTTTTACATAAATTTTTTCTGTCCCGAATTATGCTTAACTTAAGGAACATAAATATTTTAACGAATATGATTTGTTGGCTCACTTATCAAAGCCAAAACTTCATCAGCCACATCACCTTTACATCCCAATTTGAGAATAACTGCCATCACCCGCGCCTTCATATCCTACCAACGGCTCGTTATCAAATGCAATCAATCCTCCCAGCCAATATTGCAATTTTAGCGGCAGCCTAGGATACATTTTTTCGCGCAATATACACTTCATTACTAGAAGCATTGAGCGTCCAGTCCTGGCCAGTGCTCTACCGGCAAAACGAATTGTTTTATCTGAAAAGTCGCCATCCAGCTGGACTTCATAGTCGATCAGCAGCGGCTGCAAAAAGTCGTCAAAGAGCCAAACAAGTTGGCGCGGTGCTGGTAGCAGCATAAATACGATGATATACATCTTGAGTTCTCCATATAGCGGCAGCCAGGCGTCAAACAACAGATCGCAGCAGCTTTCCCAGTAAATTAGCACAGCATATGAGATCCAGTACTTCAAATAAGCTGTGCATTCCTTCTTGTCATTCTTCATCAGTGCCTTGTAGGTGGCAATGCCAGGCAGCAGCGTTCCGAAGTACAGCACCAGCAGACGATTTATCAATTCGAATATCATTTTGCGTAGAATATTTCTCACGATATGAAACAGAATAAAAGCTTTTTGTTGGAGTACAGCATAGAAAGCGTACGAAATTGTGACTTTCTCGATATCTCGTAGAAATTTTCAAATGAGAAACTCAGTGCCTATTGTTTATTTATTTTCGGAATTCTCGAAATTTTTTAGTAGCCAACTGCCAGTCTATAAAATTTTCATTTGAGAGCAAACGATTGACAAATAAGCGTTGAAGAGGTCGTAAAATTAAAATGGAACATAGTGCGCCTATGAATTCTCTCCACTGTCTACGATTTCTTTAATTGGACTTCATACGGGCCTTTGGTATACGTAGTCGCCTCCTATCGACCCAATCCAGGTGTTATATGTTTAACCACGATTGCATTGGCCTTGAAAGTTCCATACCAATACTGCGATGCCATATTTATGGGCCCTAAAATATCGCCTGAGAAGACGAGTCCTATTGCAGATTCAGTATAGCGTCTAAAGCCGCTTGGAGATGAACTGCATAGATCCAACCATGTCCAAGCAGGCTGAATTTTGCACCTTTTAGAGGTTGAATAGCTAAAGTTTGGTGTCAGACGTTTGTTACCAGACGATTGATTCATATCCCTGCAAACGTTTTAATAAAAACCTAGAAGGTCCTTTTTGCTTTTTTTCATTTTATGAAAATTTCTACTTGATAAGACTTTCATGTACAGAATTATATCAAAATAGTTGCCTTCTGCGGATAGTTTGAGTTGTGTTTCCCTGAAAGAAGGATAGATCCCAATACCGTTTTGTTGAACTCATTTTAAAGATAATTTTCTAAGAGGTCACTGATTGTGTGTAAGTGCTTTCCCGCTAACAGTAGATTCAGATCGTCTGCGTAGTCACTCACCCTATTTCCATTTTGTGTGAGTTTTGTGAGAAGTAGAGGAAATATGACTCGTCATATTTAGAAAAATTATAGCAGGCTTGTGTGCCACTTAGCCTAGAGCCGAGATAACTAAGTCCACTCTAACTTCTTTCCAGCTTTTAAGGAAGTATGCTGTAAGAAGGCACCCACTGATTAATTTGAGAAACGATGGCAAGTGATTCTGGGACACATGACCGTTCGAATGTCATCAGGTACTGCTGATATACTGTTGCTTGGAATAATTCATTAACCCAAATTATTTTGTCTCTCTTGACTATTTCGTTATGAATTGCTCATCCTCATCCTCCGAATCTTCATCAGCTGCATCACTGGCTCCACTGGCTGTAAAGCTGTTTTGTCTTCTAGGGTAGATTAGAACGATGAGCCACCAAGGTGTCAATAAGCCTGCCATAATTTTTCTACTTCTCTTCGCTATGTTCGAATTTCCACCAAGCTTTCTGTCTATTGCTTTTTAATGCTTTGCGCTGTATCAGATCCTCTTGTTTTAGGACACATCACATCGTACAATTTGAGCTTACATCAGTCTCCCATTTATCTGTACTTTACAGATTAGAGTTTATTTTTTAAGTTAAAGATTTTCTGGTTTATTGCTAGGAAATTATATATCCTAGCTAGGACATATAATTTTTTTTAATTACAAACTTTGCATTGCTATACTTTTTAATTTATTTGGTTTCGTATCTTAAATATTAGCAGATATTATTATAATTTAATCTGCTATAAGTACAAAATATTCAAATGCGTCCTTTTTTTTTTATTAAAATGTGCCACGAAATAAGTTGCCAATCTTTGCATAACTTTTTGCTACTTAAAGGCAGGACACAGCTATTATTGGAATCCAATTTACCGCAGACTTATTTCGCAATTGCCTGTGCACTGCGTGCTCATTTGGCGTTCGTGCTATAAAAACATTATATTTAGATTCTTAATCCTTTAAAACTTTACTTCCTTGATGCCACAAAGCATTTACTTCAGAATGGCATTCAAAATGCTTCAAAACCACTCAAAGCTTAAACAGATTTTAAATGTGCATAATTAATTAATTGAAAGGAAAATCGAAGGGCGACACCCCAAAATATCAACTGAACAGCATATCCTTAGCAGCAGCAGTTTGACGGAAAGTATTGACAGTTTGTTGGGTACTTTCGTACTCAGTTATTTACTTGGATGACAGATGCTTTTATGGAATGCCTGTCCAATATATAATTAACTCAAAGAAATGACTTAGAAAATCCTTCGTAAGTGTTTAGTCTCACGAAATTGCATTTGAAAAACCCATCGAACAAGTATATTTCAGCAGAGCTTTAAGCTGACCTCGAGATGCACTGCATGAAGAATGAACCTTTAATTTTTGTGGGTGATTTATTTAGAACTGGATAGGTGAGAGTTATTTTATTGGGATTTTATACAATAACCCAGACAGAGTGGGCACATATGAATGTGAGCTTATCTTCTAGTAGTCCAATATGAAACTATGTGTTTGTGCACTCATCATGTATAATCCACTCATTGGATAGAAAAACGAATCACTAAAAAATAGGAACCTGTTTTTTGAGTAACATTTAGCGTTTATTTAATCGAAATCGAACTACAGAGTCAAAAGATATTAAGTTTGTTATATAAAATCTGTTTGGTAGTGCTTTTCAAACCTAAGAGATATGTGCTGCTCAAACTGTACAGTATAAGTGTATCAAAACATCCTGCAATGCATTTTTTTTCTAGCTCAATAAGTAGTGTAAAGCACTGGTCGCATAAGTTCTGTTCACAATTTTTATTATCTCCAACCGAAGTAATCTTCAATCCATCGGTTATGATTCAAGCAACAAAGCTTAACGACAGCACGTACGTAGAAAACATGCGAAGTTCTTGAAGCTACCCATTATTTGGGTGCCTAGAAGACAAAACAGCTTTACAGCCAGTGGAGCCAGTGATGCAGCTGATGAAGATTCGGAGGATATGGATGTGCAATTCATAACGAAATAGTCAAGAGAGACAAAATAATTTGGGTTAATGAATTATTCCAAGCAACAGTATATCAGCAGTACCTGATGACATTCGAACGGTCATGTGTCCCAGAATCACTTGCCATCGTTTCTCAAATTAATCAGTGGGTGCCTTCTTACAGCATACTTCCTTAAAAGCTGGAAAGAAGTTAGAGTGGACTTAGTTATCTCGGCTCTAGGCTAAGTGGCACACAAGCCTGCTATAATTTTTCTAAATATGACGAGTCATATTTCCTCTACTTCTCACAAAACTCACACAAAATGGAAATAGGGTGAGTGACTACGCAGACGATCTGAATCTACTGTTAGCGGGAAAGCACTTACACACAATCAGTGACCTCTTAGAAAATTATCTTTAAAATGAGTTCAACAAAACGGTATTGGGATCTATCCTTCTTTCAGGGAAACACAACTCAAACTATCCGCAGAAGGCAACTATTTTGATATAATTCTGTACATGAAAGTCTTATCAAGTAGAAATTTTCATAAAATGAAAAAAAGCAAAAAGGACCTTCTAGGTTTTTATTAAAACGTTTGCAGGGATATGAATCAATCGTCTGGTAACAAACGTCTGACACCAAACTTTAGCTATTCAACCTCTAAAAGGTGCAAAATACAGGCTGCTTGGACATGGTAGGATCTTTGCAATCCATCTCCAAGCGGCTTTAGACGCTATACTGAATCTGCAATAGGACTCGTCTTCTCAGGCGATATTTAAGGGCCCATAAATATGGCATCGCAGTATTGGTATGGAACTTTCAAGGCCAATGCAATCGTGGTTAAACATATAACACCTGGATTGGGTCGATAGGAGGCGACTACGTATACCAAAGGCCCGTATGAAGTGCAATCAATGGAATCGTAGACAGTGGAGAGAATTCATAGGCGCAATATGTTCCATTTTAATTTTACGACCTCTTCAACGCTTATTTGTCAATCGTTTGCTCTCAAATGAAAATTTTATAGACTGGCAGTTGGCTACTAAAAAATTTCGAGAATTCCGAAAATAAATAAACAATAGGCACTGAGTTTCTCATTTGAAAATTTCTACGAGATAACGAGAAAGTCACAATTTCGTACGCTTTCTATGCTGTACTCCAACAAAAAGCTTTTATTCTGTTTCATATCGTGAGAAATATTCTACGCAAAATGATATTCGAATTGATAAATCGTCTGCTGGTGCTGTACTTCGGAACGCTGCTGCCTGGCATTGCCACCTACAAGGCACTGATGCAAAGTAAGAAGGAGCAATGCACAGTTTGGATGAAGTACTGGATTTCATATGCCACACTGATCTGCTGTGAAAGCGGCTGCGATCTTTTGTTGGCCTGGATGCCGCTATATGGAGAACTCAAGCTGTGCCTCATCGTATTTGTGCTGTTGCCAACACCACGCCAACATGTTTGGCTCTTCGACAACTTTTTGGATCCGTTTCTGAGCGCCAATGACATACTGCTAGAAAGAAACATATTTGTCAAAACTAAGCGTTTTGCCGGTGGAACATTGACCAGGACTGGACGCTCGACGTTGCTGGTAATAAGGCGTATATTACGCGAAGAAATTTATCCGAAACTGCCGCAAAAATTGCAATATTGGCTGGGAGGATTGATTGCATTTGATAACGAACCGTTGGTAGGATATGAAGGCGCGGGTGATGGCAGCTATTTTTAAATAGGGATGTAAAGGTGAAGTTTTGGCTATGATAAGTGAGCCAACAAATCATATTAGTTAAAATATTTATGTTCCTTAAGTTGAACATAATTCGGGACAGAAAAAATTTATATAAAAATTTTGTTCTGAATACTCAAAATTTTTGATAACTAAATTGTTTAAAATATGGAGTAAAGGTGTCTAAACTGGGACTAAAAAAATTTGTGTTGCCTCACTTTTTGATTTCCAAATTGCAGCAAAATATTTCAGTTGCTGCTGCTTTTGCTCCATCCTGCTTGGTGTTGCTACTTCTCTAACTCACTTTGGATACACCAGCAATTGTTGCTCACTCCATTCTGCAGCTAAAGTTGAACCAGTTGACACTCTAACTGTTCACCCTTGTATCTCTTGCCGAAGGACATGACCAGATATACTAAAAAATACCACTTTCAGGCTAATCTAATAAATTCTTCAAAAATTAATAAACCAGAACTTCGGTCGGTGAATCGTAGGCAATTGCAATGAGAGTAGTCAGACCAAGAAGGCATATCGCTAGTGCAGCCCAGCAGCTGGGTAGTGACACATGCTCCTATAGTTGGGGACGAGCAAATAAAGGATATTATTTCTATTATTTTAATTCAGAAATGGGAAGATGTAATTCAGTTAAAAAACTCTTTGCAAAATATTTAAACCAGTCAGCAAAAAAGTTGACCATACAAACCCAAGCAGCAAAGCCTTTGTATCGGCTTAAAACATCTTTAAACAGTGACTCAGCAGTTTGGGTTCCAGTTTATGTTTATAGGTGAAGATTTTGAGCATGCAACAGCAGGACCCTCAGAAAATAGAGTGCTATAAGTTTGGACAAAATTGGACTAAACTTAATGTGAAACATACTTGGATTCAAATTTGTAAAAATTGTATGCATCCCTGGTATTAAAATATAACCATCACTAGTTTCACGTAACACTTGTTCGACCACTTTTTGCATCTCTGACACTTATTTATTTGTGCATCATTGGTACTACTTTTTTTTTTTTTAGTATGGATTTCCGTATTTAGAATCCCTGGTACTAGCATTCTTAGATCTCTGTTATTATTATGTTTGCCTCACTGGTACTAATATTGGTGGACCCCCGGTATTAAAATTTTTCCATCCCTGGTTTCCGTATGTTTTAGTATTTTCGTATTATTAGCATAGCCTGATATTATCGTCTTTGGTCCTTAGCACCAGCATTTTTCTGTATCTCAGATATATGTATTTTTGCAGCCCTGGTATTAGAATTTTTTTTTATTTTTTTTTTAAATTCCTTAATACTTTATATTTTACTCAACTCAAAGTATTACTCCTAGTTGGAGTATAGGGCGAAAACAAATGTCCTCCAACGACTTCTATCTGCTGTTAGGGCTGTTAGTTCACTCCACGTTGCTCTGGATCCGATTTCAGAGTGCGAATCCATTGCGAATCCATGTTTGCTTTGGACGACATCTTTGACGGCTGCCTTGTGGGTGCCATGGAAAGCCAGAAATTTACTTTCCTTGTATTATTATTATTTATGGATCCCTGGTACAAGCGTTTTTTGCATCCCTGGTACTAATATTTGTGCATCCCTATTGCTAGCATTTTTCCATTCTTGCTTTCTGTATTTTCAAGATTAGCCGGATTTTCCGTATTAGCTCAGATATAAGTATTTGTGCATCCCTGGTACAAATATTTTTGTATTCTTTCGTTTTCATAAGCCCTGGTACTGGAAATTTGTATCATTTTTAATAATATTTATGGATTCCTGGTAGTAGCATTTTTGTATCTCTGTTGTTAGTATATTTCCTCCCTGGTTCTAATATTTATAGTTATCTAGCACTATCACTTATCCATCCTTTTGTTCCGAATTTTTCGGATTCCTGATAGTACAATATAATTTAATTTCAACTTAGTACTACTATATTCTGCATCTCATATATGTACAAATATTTGTGCATCCCTGGTACAAGTATTATTGTCATTCCTGCTTTTCATATTCATTAATACCTGGTACTAGAAATTTGCATCACCATTGTATTAATATTTTTGTATCCCTAGTATATGCGTTTATCGCATTCCTGAATATTTTTGCAACCCTGGTACTTATATTTGTAAACACCTATTACTTGAATTTTTGTTCATTCTTGGTTTCCGCATTTTTGGCATTTCTCATACTAGTATTGTTATTTTCTGCATCCCTGATACTAGTATATATGCTTCTCTAGTGCTAACATTAGTGCATCCCTGGTATATACTATATGAAACCAAAGAACTAGAACTTTTCTATCGCCTGCAAAGAGTATGATTTTCCATCCCTAGTACTAGCAATCCAAGTATTGGAAATATTGGAAGACTTGCTACAAATACAACTATGGCGGGGATGCCTTATGGTATGGGCACCCTTTAGCGACTTCACGTGGAGATAATTGGCAAAGCATACAAAAGCCTTTTTCGTGAAGCACAGTATTCCATTGCTACAGGGAACTGCGCTCAGTCTGGTTCTTATTCAAATAGTCGATCCATGGGACATCCTTTCTTTAAAAGTTTATTTGGATGTTTTGGAAGGCTCGCTGCCGAATTAACCCATAAAAAATTTTCTAAAAATCATGACTGATTGTCCAGTTTTTCTTAATATTGGGTATGTTGGAGTCGTGCTTAGAATAAATCTATAAACAAATTTTTATCTGTTTGTACGCGCATCACGCCCAGACCGCTAAGTCAATTTATATAAATTTTGGTATAGAAATAGATAGGACTATGGAAAAGAACATAGGCTAATTTTTGTTAAAGTCGGAGGGGGTCATGCCCTGTCCCCTATATTAGCGATAAGGAAAATTGGTGATAACTTTGCAACCATTTTAGGTTTGGAAATAAATTTTGGTATACATGTCAATGGGATCGGGAGAAGTATTCTTATTCAATTTGGCCCTCTCCAAGGCATACATACTGCAGCCACATTAAAAAGGATTTTCCTCACATTCGTGTACTACGCTTCAATGTGATAATTGCTTCTTTTTTTTTTGGGAAATACTTCGATTCTTAGCTGACAAAACGTGAATTGAATTATAGGCATTATTGCTTTATGCATATATCAAGTAAATCTCTCAGCCAGAATATAATTTAAAGCACGAAAACTACAAAACTGCCAAAGCACTGCAATATCCTTAACGCGCAACGAGAGCACAGAATCCAGCTGGAACCATAAATTCTGCATGAAATCCGAAAGACACAAAACCTATTAGCGATTTGACAGTCAGACAGTCAGACAGATGGCCAGACGGCAGCAGCATGGAAACAAAATACAAAAAAGGAGAGAGAGAGAGAGCGAGAGAGAGACAGAGACAGAAATGAAAAGCGAAAGCGTTTTTAACGCTGACTGCATTGGTAAGTGAAACAGCGCCTCGCTGCGGTCGAGGACTCTAAATGGTGGCAATACGGAAAATGGTAGACAAACGCAGCCAAGAGCAGTCGATGCGTAGCGAATCTGTGCCAGAAGTATACAATGTCTGCAGTCTGTGACAGCGTCGAACGAATCAAGGAGGTGAACCCAAAAACGCGATAGACTGAAACCAAGAAGGACTAAACTCAATTCATGTAACCCAATTTTCAAGTTGTTAACAAAAAACAAAAATGTCTTCTTGTTTCGTCTTGTCTTGCTGTGTCCTGGCAACAAAAGTGCCGACAAAACAAAAAAAACAAAAAAAAACAGGAGAGGGAAAAACAAGTACAAAAGGATAATAGCAGGAAAAGCTCAACATGACGAAGGTTGTTGCCATGTACTGTCAAAAAAAAAACAACAACAAATAAATGAAATAAAGTAAGTAAAAAGCGAATGAAAGAACAAAAAAAAAATATAAAAGAAATAACAACATAAAACAAGGCTTGCGAGGGCTGCTTAATTAATTGCAAAAAAAAAAAACAAAATTGAAGAATAAATGAAAATGAAAAAAAAAGGATTTCCAAATATAGGATTTGGAAAAAGAGGGATACGATTCAGGTATTTGGACATATGGATATGAAAATCAGACTTGAACATAAGGAATTCAAATTAAAGATTTGGAAAAAATAGACTTCAAGTTTAAGGATTTGAAAAAAAAGAATTTCAAATTAAATGATTTAGAAATAAGGATTTCAAATTATAGGGTTTGGAAATAAGAAGGATATAAAGATATGAAAATAAAAATTTGAAAATAAGGATTTCAAGGATTTGGAACTAAGGAGGATAAGCTTAAGGTATTTGGGTAAAAGGATATGAAAATAAGAATTTGAAAATAAAGGATTTCAAAATAGGGATTTCAAATTAAAGAATTTGGAACTAAGGAGTATAAGGTATTTGGATATAAGGATATGAAAATAAAAATTTTAAAATAAGGATTTCAAATTAAAGGATTTGGAAATAAAGATTTTAAATTGAGGGATTAATGAAATAAGGATTTCAAATTAAAGGATTTGAAAATAAGGATTTCAAATTAAAGGATTTGAAAATAAAGATTTTAAATTTAGGGATTTGGAAATAAGGAGGATAAGGTTTAGGAATTTGGATATCAGGATATGAAAATAAGAATTCAAAAATAAGGATTCCAAATTAAAGGATTTGGAAATAAATATTTTAAATTTATGGATTAATGAAATAAGGATTTCAAATTAAAGGATTTGGAAATAAAGATTTTAAATTGAGGGATTAATGAAATAAGGATTTCAAATTAAAGGATTTGAAAATAAGGATTTCAAATTAAAGGATTTGAAAATAAAGATTTTAAATTTAGGGATTTGGAAATAAGGAGGATAAGGTTTAGGAATTTGGATATCAGGATATGAAAATAAGAATTCAAAAATAAGGATTCCAAATTAAAGGATTTGGAAATAAATATTTTAAATTTATGGATTAATGAAATAAGGATTTCAAATTAAAGGATTTGGAAATAAAGATTTTAAATTGAGGGATTAATGAAATAAGGATTTCAAATTAAAGGATTTGAAAATAAGGATTTCAAATTAAAGGATTTGAAAATAAAGATTTTAAATTTAGGGATTTGGAAATAAGGAGGATAAGGTTTAGGAATTTGGATATCAGGATATGAAAATAAGAATTCAAAAATAAGGATTCCAAATTAAAGGATTTGGAAATAAATATTTTAAATTTATGGATTAATGAAATAAGGATTTCAAATTAAAGGATTTGGAAATAAAGATTTTAAATTGAGGGATTAATGAAATAAGGATTTCAAATTAAAGGATTTGAAAATAAGGATTTCAAATTAAAGGATTTGAAAATAAAGATTTTAAATTTAGGGATTTGGAAATAAGGAGGATAAGGTTTAGGAATTTGGATATCAGGATATGAAAATAAGAATTCAAAAATAAGGATTCCAAATTAAAGGATTTGGAAATAAATATTTTAAATTTATGGATTAATGAAATAAGGATTTCAAATTAAAGGATTTGGAAATAAAGATTTTAAATTGAGGGATTAATGAAATAAGGATTTCAAATTAAAGGATTTGAAAATAAGGATTTCAAATTAAAGGATTTGAAAATAAAGATTTTAAATTTAGGGATTTGGAAATAAGGAGGATAAGGTTTAGGAATTTGGATATCAGGATATGAAAATAAGAATTCAAAATAAGGATTCCAAATTAAAGGATTTGGAAATAAATATTTTAAATTTATGGATTAATGAAATAAGGATTTCAAATTAAAGGATTTGGAAATAAAGATTTTAAATTGAGGGATTAATGAAATAAGGATTTCAAATTAAAGGATTTGAAAATAAGGATTTCAAATTAAAGGATTTGAAAATAAAGATTTTAAATTTAGGGATTTGGAAATAAGGAGGATAAGGTTTAGGAATTTGGATATCAGGATATGAAAATAAGAATTCAAAAATAAGGATTCCAAATTAAAGGATTTGGAAATAAATATTTTAAATTTATGGATTAATGAAATAAGGATTTCAAATTAAAGGATTTGGAAATAAAGATTTTAAATTGAGGGATTAATGAAATAAGGATTTCAAATTAAAGGATTTGAAAATAAGGATTTCAAATTAAAGGATTTGAAAATAAAGATTTTAAATTTAGGGATTTGGAAATAAGGAGGATAAGGTTTAGGAATTTGGATATCAGGATATGAAAATAAGAATTCAAAAATAAGGATTCCAAATTAAAGGATTTGGAAATAAATATTTTAAATTTATGGATTAATGAAATAAGGATTTCAAATTAAAGGATTTGGAAATAAAGATTTTAAATTGAGGGATTAATGAAATAAGGATTTCAAATTAAAGGATTTGAAAATAAGGATTTCAAATTAAAGGATTTGAAAATAAAGATTGGAAATTTAGGGATTTGGAAATAAGGAGGATAAGGTTCAGGAATTTGGATATCAGGATATGAAAATAAGAATTCAAAAATAAGGATTCCAAATTAAAGGATTTGGAAATAAATATTTTAAATTTATGGATTAATGAAATAAGGATTTCAAATGAAAGGATTTGGAAATAAAGATTTTAAATTGAGGGATTAATGAAATAAGGATTTCAAATTAAAGGAATTGAAAATAAGGATTTCAAATTACAGGATATGAAAATAAGAATTCAAAAATAAGGATTCCAAATTAAAGGATTTGGAAATAAATATTTTAAATTTATGGATTAATGAAATAAGGATTTCAAATTAAAGGATTTGGAAATAAAGATTTTAAATTGAGGGATTAATGAAATAAGGATTTCAAATTAAAGGATTTGAAAATAAGGATTTCAAATTAAAGGATTTGAAAATAAAGATTTTAAATTTAGGGATTTGAAATAAGGAGGATAAGGTTTAGGAATTTGGATATCAGGATATGAAAATAAGAATTCAAAAATAAGGATTCCAAATTAAAGGATTTGGAAATAAATATTTTAAATTTATGGATTAATGAAATAAGGATTTCAAATTAAAGGATTTGGAAATAAAGATTTTAAATTGAGGGATTAATGAAATAAGGATTTCAAATTAAAGGATTTGAAAATAAGGATTTCAAATTAAAGGATTTGAAAATAAAGATTTTAAATTTAGGGATTTGGAAATAAGGAGGATAAGGTTTAGGAATTTGGATATCAGGATATGAAAATAAGAATTCAAAAATAAGGATTCCAAATTAAAGGATTTGGAAATAAATATTTTAAATTTATGGATTAATGAAATAAGGATTTCAAATTAAAGGATTTGGAAATAAAGATTTTAAATTGAGGGATTAATGAAATAAGGATTTCAAATTAAAGGATTTGAAAATAAGGATTTCAAATTAAAGGATTTGAAAATAAAGATTTTAAATTTAGGGATTTGGAAATAAGGAGGATAAGGTTTAGGAATTTGGATATCAGGATATGAAAATAAGAATTCAAAAATAAGGATTCCAAATTAAAGGATTTGGAAATAAATATTTCAAATTAAAGGATTTGGAAATAAATATTTCAAATTAAAAGGATTTGGAAATAAGGATTTCAAATTAAAGGATTTGGAAAAAGTGATTTCAAATAAAAGGATTCGGAAATAAAGATTTCAAATTAAAGGATTTGGAAATAAGGAGGATAAGGTTAAGGTATTTGGATATAAGGATATGAAAATAAGAATTTAAAAATAAGGATTTCAAATTAAAGGATCTGAAAATAAGATTTTAAATTTAGGGATTAATGAAATAAAGATTTGGAAATAAAGATTTTAAATGAAAGCATTTAAAAATAAGGATTTCAAATTGTAGAGTTTGGAAATAAGGATTTTAAATTAAAGGATTTGAAAACAAGGATTTCAAATTAAAAAATTTGGGAGAAAGGAGGATAAGGTATTGTGGGATATAAGGACATGAAAAAGAAGAATTTGGAAGTAAGGACCCTAAGCATATGGAAATGAGGATAAGGTTAAACAATTTTAATGTACGGATATAGAAATAAGGATTTAATAATATGGATTTCAAATTAAAGGAGCTGAAAATAAGGATTTCAAATTAAAGGATTTGGAAGTAAAGAGGATAAGGTATAAGCATACAAAAATAGGCATTCGAAAAAATAGGATGCGGATACAGTTAAGGAAGTAAATTTAAATTCTAAAATTTAAAAATAAGGATTTCAAATTAGAGGATTTGGAGGGAGAAGTTAAGGAATATGGAAAGGAAAAGGATATGAAATTGAGTATTTCGAAGAACTTCAAGGATTTGAAAATAGAGAAGATAAGGTTAAGAAATTGGTTTTAAGGATATAAAGGATATAAGAATTTGATAATAAGGATAACTTGATAGTTAAAGGATTTAGAAATAAAGAATTCAATTTAAAATATTTAAAAAAAAAATCAAATTAAAGGATTTGAAAAAGAGTAGGATACAATAAATGATAATTAGATTTGGAAATAAGGAGGATAAAAATTAAGAATTTGGATATAAGGATATAAAAATATGAATTTGAAAATAAGTATTTTAAATTAACAGATTCGAAAATAAGGATTTAAAGTTAAAATATTGCGGAATAAGATGTAAATCTGGCAGCAAACTGAAGAATTGGAGCTCATTTTGGAAGGATCAAGAGTTGGCGATAGACTTAAGATTATATTTCAAAAAATATGAGAATAGAATGAATAAAAATAAAAAAAAGAATTAAATAAAAATAAAAATCAATTATTTCTTTCCACAGCGCCTGCACATTCAAAATTATTGTATGTGGACTCTGGCGAAGCTGAGCTATAATAGCCTTCGTTCCGGAAGTTCTTTACAAGCTGAATATATGCAGTCAAGCATTCGAAAGTATATTCTTGCATAGTTTATTTTCAAAGAGTTACAAAACTGCCCTCGTTTGTCTGTCTGGCTGTATGTATGTATTTGTATTGCATAAAAGAAAGTAAAGATAATTGGCAAACTGTTGCATACTTTTAGGCAGCACGCAAAAAAACAAACAAGTTGCCATATACTATTCTATATAACTATATATGTATGTGTGTGTATGTGTGTGTGTATGTGTGTGTGTGCGTTTGCGTGCATTATAAACTTTCAATTTTCTTAAAGCAAACAACAAAAGCCCTTTTGAGTAACGTGTATACAGCAAACAGCCTACCTAACTACGCAACCAATTCAATGCGAGTCATTCATTTCATTGCCCATCAATCCATGCAATACATACAAACAAGTACATATGCATGTATATGTGTATAACATATACATATGCACGCATTCAAACATTGAACTACCCTTAAAACATGTAAGTCTATGTAGTTGTGATTGTTGTTGTCGTTGTTGTTGCTGCTGAATCAAGCGTATCGAGAGATCGACTGACACACAACGGGAAGCTGAAACCGAATTAAATAAAAATTTTTGCATCGGAAGTTGTTGCGCCAAAAAGCAGGCAACAGCAACAGCCACAATTACAACGAAACAGCAACAGTTAAAGCGAGGCACAGCAGGAATTTGTTTCGCAATTTTTCTCTTTTTTTGCATTTGTCAGTGTTAAGGATTTCTTTTTTTTTTTCTCTTTTCTTTTTTTTTTATTTTGCATGCATCGCTAACTAAAAGTATGCAACACAATTTGCACACCAAACGCAACTTTTAAGTGTTTCAAGTGAAGCAGCTTTCCGATATTTTGTATGCGCTACGTAGGGTGTCTGAATAAGTAGTATAACAGGTTTACTCATTTGCTGTTGAAAGATTTCTAATTTGAATTTTCATTGAATGTCTCCCAAGCATGATTCTGTCAGCAATCGGCTAATAAAACTTGCTCCAGAGTTCGTCACCGAAGCCCGCAAAGAAACTTGCTAAGTAAAATCGGCTAAAAAATCAGACAAGACGCAGCCTACCTATAGCGGATAATCAAACTTTTTTGCTATCCTTGGTAGGCAGCTTGATCTTGACGCAATAGATGAGCCCATACCAAATATATATGATTTGATATTTCGGTTCTCTCACTAAAAGTACCTAAGCCACACGCTAATACTGTGACTTCTTCTAATTCGTACCTAATGAAGATTAGTGATGCTAGGACAATGCGTCATCTTCGCATGTCTAACGTATTTAGAAAATAATACGAAACCGTTTTCGTTTCATTACCGTGAACCGAACCGAATACATCCGCTAAAAAAGATTTACATCAATAACAAAGCTTCATTTCATTCAAATCGAATTCACAACCAGACGATAGGACGACACTGTTGGAGTTGCCGTCCATATTAAGTCGAATATAATTGACTTTCCGGTTCACAGCATGCTTTCAATTGACATCAGTTAATTTCCCACCATGGAAGATGCGAATTTGTTTGCAGAAGTTCAAACGATCCAAGCCGCTCACAACGTCCGGTAGGACTTGCATCTCTAGGGTAGCTAACTGTGAGAAGGCGACAATCACTGCCCTTGATTTGGGGTTGACACGCCACCTTAAAAAAAATTACTCCAAAGAAAACAATAAGGAAGTCTTGGAACAATATGATGACGACCCATGCAAACGATATAAGGACCACGATTTACGGGTATGCACCTCACATTCCCGCACCATTGATAGGGATGTTGCAATTATCCTGCTGGTTGTTGTCCTCGAAAAATGCAAGGCGAACATCACTGCAATCCAAGAAATCCGATGGTCCTAATATTGACTCGGACTACTATCTTGTCGCAGCCAAGGTACGCACTAGGCTCAGCGTAGTGCACGCCGCACGTTCCAACATGCAACTAAAGCTAGACGTCGGCAAGCTGCAATCAGAGCAGACCGCCGCAGCCTTCTCAAACACACTCTCCCGACTGCTCCGGGAAACCCCTCCGATTTCTCGAGATATATGTGAGCAGTGGACACATATCACCCGCTCTATGGATAGGGCTGCCAAGGATATCATTGGTTAAACAAAACCTGTGAAGAATTCTTGGTATGACGAGGAGTGTCGCAATGCGAATGCTGAGAAGAACGCTTCCTATCAACGAACTCTGCAGCTGGGAGCAACGCGAGCTGTTAGAGAGCGATATCGAGAGAAACGGAGAGAGGAGAAAGGCCTATTCAGACGCAAGAAAAAGGAGCAAGAAAGGCGGAAGCTTGAGGATGTTGAGATGTTATGCGACAGAAATGAAGCTCAAAAATTGTATGAAAAGGTCAAGCGCCTGACTGAAGGTTTTAAACCCGGAGTAACTTCCTATAAGGATGACAATAGAAATCTGGTAACGGATAAACAGGAATCACTGATATTATGGAGGAGTCATTTCTCCAACCTACTCGGAGGCGATGAAGCGCACAATACCGCCGATAGAGAAATGACACCGGAACCACCAGTTAATTGTTGTAGAGCCACCGGACTATAACGAGGTCGATTCAGTTATTAACAAGTAAGGAAATTTCAGTCGGTCGTAACCGACTGTAAGAGGCCCTGTACCAGTTCTGTTCGCCTAACAAACACATTAAATGTTTCCCGAGCTTATGACCAAACACATGACCACTTCTCACTGCGCGAATATGAATGAAAAGAAAATGGGGGTCGTTCAAATTCAATTGCTTATAAAATCGTCATTTATTATCCGATTTTGATGAACTTTTCGGATTTTGGCTAAGAGAGGCGTTATCTCTATATTGGCATAATTACTTTTTTTTGTGCCGAAGAAATTTTTACCCTTGGGGGTGATTTTATCGGGAAGGGGGGGGAGGGGAAAGTTTTTAAAATAAACTTGTGAAATTCCGGAGCAGTCCTAGTCGAATGCAAAAAACACGAAGTCTCTATCTATTACCGTTTCCGAGATCCGTTCGTTCATAAGGACGGACGGACAGACGGACATGTCTATATCGACTCCTCTATCACTCCTGACCATAATGTGGGTAACTTTGGGGGGTCTCCGACCATTATTTCTACCTGTTACATACATTTGCACAAACCCAATAGGCTCTTGTACCTTCGGTACAAGGCCTAAAAAGCTGAAAAATAAAAAAAAGCGGCAGGCTCTGATGGGCTGTCAGCTGAGTTATTTAAGACCGGCGGCGAAGAGTTGGTTAGGAGTATGCACGAACTTTTATGCAAAATATGGTCCGATGAACTGATACCCAATGACTGGAATCTCAGTGTTCTCTGTCCTATCTTTAAGAAAGGAGACCCCCCCTGTTTGCGCCAACTACTGCAGAATAAGTCTCCTTTCATTTGGATATAAGACTCTGTCGGGCGTATTGTGTAATAGGTTGAAGCCATATACCGACTCACTGATAGGACGATATCAGTGTGGCTTCAGACCAAAAAGGTCGACCAGTGACCAAATATTCACATTACGCCAAAAGACACATACACCACCTCTTTGTCGATTATAAAACTGCTTTCGACTAGCAGACACGATCGAAGATTTTCGACGCCCTGTGTGCACTTGCATGACGACGCTATCTAACGCACAAAGCGTTGTCAGGGTGTGGAAAAACCTCTCCGACCCCTTTGATACCAAGATAGGTTTCTCCTGATGGAATACATCCTACGTCAGTGCCCGTACATACAGAGTAAGTCGGGCTCGATCTTCCAAAAGGAAGTGATGCAGCTCCCCTACGCCGATGACATCGATATCATCGGCACGCAGGAACGGCGAGTCAGCAAGGCGTTCTCAGAGATTTAAAAACAGTCTCGGCTCATGGGTCTAGCGTTGAACGAGGACAAAACGAAGTACTTGGTGTCTTCTCGCACTCCGTCATCGCGTCTTGGATGGTCAGTGACGATGGAGAATTTCAACTTCAGTGTTGTAGAAAACTTCGTCTATCTTAGAACAGAGGTAACCAGCAACAACAACGTCAGTCTGGAGATCAGGCGAAGAATCACGCTTGCAAACAGATGCTTTTTTGGGCTGAGCAAGCAAATGAGAAGTAAAGCCCTCTCTCGACGGACGAAAATCAAGATCTATAAGACGCTGATACTCCCGGTCCTACTGTATGGCGCAGAGGCATGGACCGTGATTGAGTCGGACGAGACAGCGTTGGAAGTCTTCGAGAGGAAGATTCTTCGCAGGATCTTTGGTCCTATTAGAGTCAGCGACGAGTTTAGATCCCGTATGTACCGCGAGCTGTATGAGCTATTCGATAAGGAAGACATAGTCCAGCGCATAAGATTCCAGCGGCTGCACTGGGCTGGGCACCTCATTCGAATGGATGAAAGAGCTCCAGCTCAAACTTCTAAAGCTTAATACAGTTTGAAGAAACATCTCTGCAAATTTTTGTTTGTTAGAAATGGTCTCAAATAATTTTTTCAGCATAAAGATTTTCGGCATCAGTTAAAACATATAAAAAGAGGCTGAAATGAAAAGTCCACACCCAGCTGCTACATTCAGCAGATTTTAATATTCCCAGCAATGAATAGGAAAACTATTTTATTGCAACGAAGACTATTAAGTCTAGATAAACCATCTTAAAAACGAGCAAAGTATTGAAGTGTATACAAGCAATGATAAAGCCGAAATATTCTTGCTCTACTTTAGATTTATTTCTCTTCCTTTTTTTTTTTATTTTGTTTATTTTTTTTTTTTTTTTGTTGTCGACGCGACTTCAAAGTGCTACCGCATCGTTGTCCTTGTTGATTTGTCTCCCGGGTAAGCTGCGACATTATTTATGACAACAATTAAAGCCGACTTTTGAGCGTTAGTCCATTTTAATGTTTCCGGTTTTTTTTTTTTGTGTTTTTTCTTAGCGGCGGCGGGTTGTCAGCCAATGCACATTTTGTTAGCTAAAAGCAGTCAGTTTTTTTTTTTTTTTGAGCAGAATACTCGCACAATTAATCACCTTCATTTGTCGCTACTTGCGGACACAAAATTGTGAAAAAAAAGGACGCACAAAAATGTGTTGCATACTTACAGGCTTGCTGTAATGAATTTTATAAAAATTTTTAGCAAATTTGCGTTGCGTGTAGCAATGGCAACGAGACAAACATTAAATTAAATAAACAAATAAAGTGAAATATGCCTCAAGTATTCATTTATTTCAAATTTCATCTATTTATTTGTCAGGCAGTCAGTCAGGCAGGCAGTCAGTCAGTCAGTCAGTCAGAATGCCTGTCTGTCTGTCTGTCTGTCATTTGCTTTTTTCATTTCGATATCGTTTCATTTGCCTGTCATGTCATATTAATTTCCTTTGCTAGTATTTGTATATTTCTGCCATTTTTTTTTTTTTTTTTGGTTTTGTTTTTTAATTTATTTATTTATTATTCGAAAAAAAAAAATAATTTTAATTCATTTATGTTTCATTGAAGCTGAAATGTTATTTATTTTGCAATTTTTTTACTTTTGAATATTCACTTTAAACAAATGCTTTGTCAATAAATTAGTAACATATGCCTTCATAGTCTCCAAAAGCAAGAAATATTTCTGTTTAATATTTCAGAGGGGATGCTTTGTTGCCATGGATGAAAATGGAGAAAATGTCAGCTGGACTTCTTTTGTATTTTAGTACGAAAACAAATTAATCTCTGTCTTAAAAATTATGACAAACTTTTGCATTTGTGTGAACAAGAACTACACACAGCTGCTATTAGTTCCCACCGTTTTGCAGAACTGGAAAAAGAAAAAAATAAGAGAAACATTGTAGCCAATGTTGTCGAATAAGATGCTGCACCAATGGCTACGCCAACAGAAGTATTTTTGACTAAGCTATTTTAAGAACAGTGTATAGCTATGGCTTACAGAGAGGTGAGTAAATCAGGGGGTTTTATGCAGTTAATATTTAATTTCATGCAAGAACGCGCGATTAGATTTGTAGCAAAAAATTCAATCAATTGATAGAATCAAAGTAGATATTCACGGCTTGGAATATAAAATTAGAAATGAAAAGCATTCAAACTTCCAACTCGGAATTCAAAGACGAACGAAATCGCTAAACATTTGACTCAATAATATCTCAATCTAATAAACACATCAAACCAAAACTTCATATGGAACCTAAATGCCTACTGCAACAACTACAGCCAATTGCAAAGCTGAATGATAAAACAATATCCTTAAATAATATTCCTGCAAGTAACTCAGCTCATGTATACTACTCTACCAATAAATTACATCCTACAGCATAGAAATATCGTAAAAAATTGATATATTTATAGGAGTTGCCCTCCTAATTCACAACTTTATACAACAACAAATAAATAATTAAATTTCAAACTTATTGGACTCGATGGCATTAACAGATTATTCTAAATTTACCACAGTCGCATTGAAGATTCAAATACTTAAAAATTTTTATCAAAGTCTACAACCAACTGGGCATCCCAATAATAATAGATGCAATAAAGGTTATAGAGGCAACATCCTTTTCAAAATCATTTATCAGTCCACAATTTCAATGCTTAACAATGGCTCACCAACTCACACAATTATTATTTTCTTGACTCCCTATCCTAGCTCTACACAAATAACTCATCCATTCGATTAATGTCCACTTTTTCAGAAGGTCATACAAAACTTGTCAAATGAAAGAACTAAAATAATAGCGCAACGATCCCTAATTGGATCAAACTTACTATTGTACAAAGAAAATGTTCCATTCCAAGCACTGTTCTTCAACTTAAATAGCCTTCAACCATCGTTCGGTTCTGGCCGCATTCAGAGAACACTGAGATTCCAGTCATTGGGTATCAGTTCATCGGAACATATCTTGCATAAAAGTTGGTGCATACTCCTAACCAACTCTTCGCCGAAGGTATTAAATTACTCAGCTGGCAGCCCATCAGAGCCTGTCGCTTTGTTTTTTTCAGCTGTTTAATAACCGAATCGTCCTTGTTATAGGCCGGTGGTTCTACAACAATTAACTGATGGTTCCGGTGTCGAGTAGGTTAGAAAAATGACTTCTCCATAAACTCAGTGATTTCTGTGCATCTGTAACCAGATTTCCTCTTTACAGAAAGTTACTCCGGGTTTAAAACGTTCAGTCAGGCGCTTGACCTTTTCATAAAATTTTCGTGCTTCATTTCTGTCGCATAACATCTCAACATTCTCAAACCTCCGCCATTCTTGCTCCTTTTTCTTGCGACTGAAAAGGCCTTTCTCCTCTCTCTGTTTCTCTCGATATAGCTCTCTAACAGCTCGCGTTGCTCCCGACTGCAGAGTTCACTGATGCGAAGCGTTCTTCTCTGCAGTAGCATTGCGACACTCCTCGTCGTACCAAGAATTCTTCACTGGTTTTGTATAACCAATGACATCCTTAGCAGCGAGTGATATGTTTCCACTGCTCACATATATTTTGAGAAGAAGAAGGAGAGGTTTCCCGTAGCAGTCGGGAGACAACGGAGACAACGGCGACCTGTTCTGATTGCAGCTTGTCGACGTCTAGCTTTCGTTGCAGGTTGGAACGTACGGCGTGTACTACGCTGAGTCTAGTGCGTACCTTGGCTGCGACAAGATAGTGGTCCGAGTCAATATTAGGACCATGTAACGCTCGAAGCGTGCCTTCCGTCAATCAGAACATGATCAATTTGGTTGCGTGTTATTTGATCAGGACTCAGCCATGTAGCCTTGTGGTTGTTAAGGTGTTTAAATCTGGTACAACTAACTACCATGTTCCGACCTACAGCGAAATCGATTAGTCCCTTCCTTGGAGATAGTGTCGTGAAGACTAAATATTCCGACTGTTAGTCCAAAGATTCCTTCCAGTTGTCAGTTTGTATTTCGGAAGAGGTGTTATTTTCTCAGAACTGAATTGAGTGGTAAATTGGATGTCAATTGGATGTCAATTAGAAATGTACCAGTTACACCTTTAAGCAATTTGAGGAGATATTATTGATATGTCAACATGAGAAATCGTCAGGAGTCAACTTCTTATGACGAAGTTATCTGTTATTTACATCGTTGAGTGACTTCCGCCAAATTATTTTGCTAATTGGCTATTTCTCACCATCGATGGGTTAACTTGTGAAGCCATGCACTAATATTTCACAGGTAAACTGATGCCCAAGCATATGCTCCATCACTATTTATAGATTACTAAAATATTTATTCGTTTACAAATTTATTTGTTCATTCACAGTTCGCATAGCAAAGCAATTGCTTTGGGCTTCAATATTTCCAGGAAATCAAGCATATTCACAAAAACCAGTGCGGTTTTTTTTTTTTTTTTTTTTTTGATTAGTGTGCAATAAGCATGAAGCAAAAAATATCCTTTTTAATTAAAAATTATGACACAATGAAAGAAAATGAAACGAAATATTGCTGTTGATAGCCTTTATTGTGCATCAAAGTCGACAGCTCGAAATGTGATTTAAATTACATTTTGAGCAGTTTTTTATGAGTGATTTTATATGCCAACAAAAATAACTAAAAAAGAAATAAAAAATTAATGCTTCATGCGCATTAACAAAGTTTTTACTATTAAAAATGTTTTAATTCAGAAAATGTAGAGCTTATGTTTACTCAATTGCCTATAGAATCCCTGAGACTGCTGCTGTGTATGCTGAGCAGAAGGAATTTATATTTCCTGTTGAAATCATCTTTGGTTTTTGATCCGAAGGAAATATAAATATAGCTCGAGGAAGTTTAGGCAGCTAACCATAAATTGAGATTGGAACATATGTGGAGAGGCACTTTGTTAAAGTTCAAGGATGAAAGTTGTTGGTGATGCTGTCTTATATAGAACGTTCAACAAAAATTTGAGAAATGATTTAAAAAAATCGTAGACCTGTACTACAGAAGAATTTTGCAAAATGAATTGCATCAGTTATGCCGTTATGGAAGATTGGGATCGTTTGCTCGCCTGAGAATGGCCAACAATGATTCTTGTGTCAAACGGTCCAAGCAACTCACACGTACGTTAGGACACGTATCTCCTAGGTAGCTTCTGTACACCAGTTCAGAGCTGAGCTAACGTGAGAAGGCAAAGGGGCCCCCTCTCCTTTAATAAGAGGTTGGTGCGCTGGGCCTGGGACCTGCCACTTAAAAAAAAAAAATAAACCTCCAATGAAAATGTATATGAAGTCTCGGAAGGAATTCTATGATGACGACCCCCGCAAACGATATAAGGATCACGAATTAAGGATATGCACCTGACATTCCCGCACCATTGACAGGGATGGTGCAAATATCCAGCTGATTGATGTCCTCCAAAGATGCAAGGCTGACATCACCGCAATCCAAGAAATCCGATGGATAGGATAGGGTTGCTCTAAAAAAGCATCCTGTGACATCTACTACAGCTGCCATGCGAGTAAGCACGAATTTGGATGGTGATTCGTGGTACGTAGGAAACTACGTGGCCTCGTCTCTAGGTTCACGCCCTGATGGAAGAGAAAGACGACGATGCTAAAGATGAGTTCTATGAGCGCTTGGAACATCTGTACGAGCGCTGTCCCAAACACGATGTGAAGATCGTGCTTGCCGATTTCAAGATTAGGAAGTAAGGAATCTTTGGCCCAACTGTCGGAAAATTTAGCCTTTACTACCCTACCTCCAATAATGGAGAGAGGTGAATGGATTTCGCCGCAGGTTAGTAGCACCAGATTTCAACACCTTAACATTCACAAGGCTTCATGGCTAAGTCCTGATCAAATAACACGCAACCAAATTGATCATGTTTCGATTGACGGAAGGCACGCATCGAGTGTGTTGGACGTGCGAACGTTACGTGGTCCCAACATTGACTCGGACCACAATCTTGTCGCAGCCAAGGTACGCACTAGGCTCAGCGTAGTGCACGCTCACGTTCCAACATGCAACGAAAGCTAGACGTCGGCAAGCTGCAATCAGTACAGACCGCTGCAGCCTTCTCAAACACACTCTCTCGGCTGCTCCGGGAAACCTCTACGTCTTTTCGAGATGTATGTAAGCAGTGGAAACACATCACCCGCTCTATGGATAGGGCTGCTAAGGAAGTCATTGGTTATACAGAACCAGTGAAGAATTCTTGGTACGACGAGGAGTGTCGCAATGCTACTGCAGAGAAGAACGATTGCTATCAGCGAACTCTGCAATCGGGAGTAACGCGAGCTGTTAGAGAGTGAAATCGTCAGAACGGAGAGAGGAGAAAGGCCTATTCATTTGAGAATGTTGATTGGATTGAAGCTCAAAAATTGTATCATAAGATCAAAAGTCTGACTGAAAGTGTTAAGCCCGAAGTAACTTTCTGTAAAGACGATGCACAGGAATCGCTGAGATTATGGAGGAGTCATTTTTTGTAACATACTAAGAGGCGATATTAGTGAAATGAGGCAGGGACCACCTGACTATAACGAGGTCAATTTGATTAAAAATAACAAAATGGAAGGTTTTGATGGCAGGCTTTGTTGGAAGTTATTAAAGACCGGCGCCGAAGAGTTGGTGAGAAGAATTACCAAACTTTCAAGACTTCCCAAACGCATGAAGCTGAAGCCATATATGGATTCACTGATAGGAAGTTTCAACTTCGATAACAAGGACCGATAGGTGACCACGATGACCATTATCAGTTCATCGGAGCAAGAAGAAGAAGAAGCGAGACAGGCTTATTGTGTCAGCACGTACACAAACCCAAGATGATAACAGAGCATAATAGAATCACCAATTAAAATTGCGAAGAAAAGAAAATACTGTTAACAGCAGAAGTACCTAACAGAAGTTATTAACAGCAAAAGAACAAGAAATGTTAATAGATATTCCGTAGATATTCGAATGCATGCTAACAGCTGTTAATGCAGAAAACTTAGCGCCAACATGCAGCTATGTAAGCAACATTCTTAACAGACTGTGACAGAGATAGATATGTTAAGAGAAATAACATTGCTGGCATAGTGCGACGGGTGCAGCATTTAACGGAACAGCCAAAATTTCAAAGCTTGGGAACAATGACGTTGAAGATGGTGCGCCACAGCCTGGTAACATGAACCGAAGCACTATATTCATTCTTGTTGCATGGTAATAAGTCAATTAACGATGGAACAGCATCGCCACCTTAGGAAGGTTAAGCAAAGATAAGTCTTTGTTTTGTAACATATACGTCGGGGAAGTGTATTTATTTTGGAACATATCAGACAAGTCGCAAGGAAGTCTAGTAATGGGGATCTACGAATAAGAATTCGTAAAGGAAAGTAATAAGGACTTAAGAGTAAGTTTGAAAAAAATGTATTAATAGGCCCTGTACCGAAGGGGAAAATTTTGAAAGAACTCTGTAACATAGTCAACATACTCAAAGTAAGACAAGAATGGTGCAGGGAGATATGGTGCAACATAAAACTATATTCGTGCAATTCAGGAAGGAACCAAAATAAACGTACCAAGCTAAATTAGCTGGGTAATCATAGGAGTGCATTGTCGTACGAACCCAACCAAAGCATTGGAGGAAATTCTAGATTTAAAATTGCATCTATTGGAAACTGAACTTAAGACTAAGGAAATTCCTCTATTCTCTATGGTACCATCCAACTCAATCTTACTCCAAGCACAGCTACCATACTATTTCTCCATATTCTCTGCAGATATTATCACAATCCTACAAGCATAACTAGTAATACTTAGTACTCTAAAGCAATTTGAAACCTAGTTTTCAAGAAGTAAAAGATCTCCAAAAATAATATATCGTTCAAATAAATTTTGTTTCTCCTCAAAGCAGTAATCAATCCATCAGCTTTCACTGTATCTGTCAAAAATCTCTGCGCCAAGTTTCGCACAACACAATTCTTTAATTCTCATCAATGAATTGAATAATTGATCGAAGTTACATGCGCATATAGTCCTATAATAATCTAAGATAATATAAGCATAATCAAAGAAATATTGAATGAAAAACATAAAACGAGACGATAACGGGGACGACGTTGCATACTTTAAGGGGGTGTCTTATAATTATAGAGATGAAAATAAAAAATGTATACCCAATACAACGTCGTCCCAGTTTTCGTAACGTTTTTTTTTTTGTGCTACGGACTTCATCAATTGGCACGTCGGGCTTCTGTACAAAGCCAAGTGCCTCCTAACCCCACAACTGTTCCAACTCGTAGAGAGTTTCCTATCAGGGCGCACATTCTGCGTGATGGCCGATGGATGTAAGTCTTCCGTCAAAACCATTGAAGCTGGCATTGCCCAAGACAGCGTCCTAGGCCCCACCTTATATTCCATCTTCACTGCGGATATGCCTACCCACACAGCAATCACTGGAGTAGATGAGGAAGATGTGCTAATCGCGACGTATGCAGACGACACTGCGGTGCTCACAAAATGCCGCTGCATTATCCAGCCCACGAGTTCACTTCAGCAGTACTTGGACGCATTCCAGGAATGGGCTGAGAAGTGGAACGTGCGCATCAATGGCGACAAATGTGCTAATGTGACATTCACAAATCGAAAAGGCGGCTGCCCTGGTCTCGCACTTAACAGAAGGGTAATAGATCACAAGCCAGCATACAAATACCTTGGTGTAATACTGGATGGAAGACTAACCTTCAGCATTTAGGACAAAGGTTACAAAAATGTCTTGGTTGATTGCACCACGTTACAAGCTGTCTCTTGAAAATAAGGTCAGAATTTTCAAGTGTATACTAGCTCCCGGCCTCTTCTATGCCATTCAGGTGTATGGAATTGCAGGCAAAAACACTGAGGAAGATCTCTGGGTCTCCTTGGTACATGAGAACCAGGGATATAGAACGCGATCTCAAGGTGCATAAAATTGGAGATAGAATCCAGGAGGTTGCCAAAAAATACAATGAGAGGCTGGAATCTCATCCAAACAGCCTAGCTAGGCGACTGGGTATTGCAGCCGTAAGACCAACAGCTGTTGTGGGAAGGCCACACAGCTGACAACACTAAGTACGCGGCGTACAACACTAGGTTCGCAGCTTTTTGCACTAAGCTCATGTTCGTCGAACATGCTGCGAGTGTCGATCATCGGACAACCGCGTGAGTGCGAGAGGGACATCCACTGAAACGGAGGTTGTTTACCGATGTGGACTTGTCCATTGATTGTTTGTTCAACATCGGGTGGCTATATCCGGTAATGAAAGGGATGCGGAAAAGCCGAAGTTATAGTGGCGATGATGGACTGGAAAGTTTAACTGATTGCTGTTAAAACACTGTTAAGTGTCTGCAGCTTTGCTGTTAGTAGCGGTGATCCTTTCTGTTGAGCGGCGCAGCAGCACGTAACTCATTATTAGCAGAAATGATATAAAAGGAGCGGCACTTTACATCAAAGGGCGAGTCTGACTTTGGGTTTTGAACTGAAAGCTAGACAAGTATTTGAACAACGAGCTTCAAATAAGTTTTGAACAAAGGGCTTCAAGACAACAGCTAAAGAACTACTTGAACACTGGACGTCAAATCTGCAGCTGAAGGTACTATCTGAACACTTGGCGTCAGATAGAGTTCGAACACGAGTCGACAGATCAACAATAAAGACGATATTTGACCATTGGGCGTCAAGACAACGGCTGGAGCGAGACTCGAACACTGACTTCGAATCAGCGGACAGTGTACACACAGACATAAAACCTGTAAACCTTAAAAAGGGTGTGTACATTGGTCTCAAGAGAAAAAGAAAAGAGAAACTCCGAAATAAAAGATCACTAAAGATCAACAAAACCAAAACAAATACTGTCTAATTTTCCTCGCGGCGAAGCTGAGCTATACCAGCCTTCGACCCGTATAAACCGGGAGTCCTTTACAACTTTATTAATTTTGTAAGGTTTTTATATTCTAAAGAAGTATTCAAACTCAACTTGCAGTCTTATTAAATAGTTCATATATTGACTCGAGTAACGTATCCGCGCACCTGGCAACCATTTTGAAGTTAATTTCGCTTAGTAATTATTTTCAAACAAAGGATATATGTGCGTCAAAAGTTACTGAACAAACGCAAATAAACTGAACTCAACACAACACAACACAACACGGAATTAACACACACTTTGGGAAATGAAGTCACAAATTTGCGGTAATTTAGTATGTAAAGAGGCTAACTTGCCGTGGCTGCTCCATGTGCTTTGTATCTGCTTTTATTTTATTTTTTTTTTCCTTTTCTTGTGTGTCTCGCTTGGGTTGACTGCTGCAAAAAGTGGCACATCGATCATATTTATGATGTAGACACCCACCCACCCTGACTGCGCGGCAGGTTTGCCTTTTGGTAATTCAATTTTTTTGCAATTTTTACTTTTGTAATTTGCATAAATTATTTAAATATTGATTTATTAGATGACTTTGTGTGCGTCTCGTGTATATAATTGAATAAACTTTTTTTTTTGAAAGATGTAGGCTCAAGTGAGAAATAAGTGTGACAGAGAATTAGAGGGTATGGGGGCACATCATCTATGCTAACGAATTTTTCATTATCCTTTAACGCATAAATTGCAAAATGAATTCTCTGCCAGAGCAAACGAGGTTGCTTTCAGTCTGTATCTATGTGTGTATGTGTGTGTGTGTGCTTCTTGTTAAATGAAAACGCATATATTTAAACTGCCTGTCTATGTGTGTATGTGTGTGTGTTTGTGTGTGTGTGTGATTTTCCCATACTGCTTAGAATTCAATATAAAACTAAACAAAACCCAACGAAAAGTGAAAATATGCTGCATCACATCATGGCTAGCCGCAATACATCTCCCATACATTTATTTGTCACTGTACACTGCTAACCTTTCGCTTACTCCCATTCCCACTCTCTCTCTCTCTATCTCGTTTTCACTAGTTTAAAACGCGCATAACGTATGCTGCATAAATTTCATGGCATTGGACAACATACAAATATGTACCCACATGCATATATGCATAGAAAGACATGACTCTGAGGCATTTCAAGCTCCAGCCGTGACCATACCCAAGCGTCCGACATTAATTTAGTGACCTTTTTGCGCTGCTCACTCGCATAGTTTCGTTTGTTGCATAGACACACACTGACATATTCGCGCACACATGGTCAGCATGGTCGGTCACCTATATTCAGAGGACGTAGCACGTCGTACGTACTCTACCTTTGGCATCAACAGTAGCGATGGCAGCAAGTCTACCAAAGTAAACAAGATTATACGATATGTCAGTAGGTGCGTACCTACAAAATGCGTTCCATGTTAAACGTGACTTTGCTTGGCTTTTAGAAGTCACTGTTAAAGCGTGTCTTCCTTTTATTTTTAGGTAAGGCAACCCCTTGCATGAAAAATAATATAAATTTAAATATAGTTTGAGGAAATCGCGTTGCGTACATGTCACAGGTTTGAAAACCGCTAGCAAACAGTTTGAATAGCAGTTTTAAAAGCTTAAAAATATTTTTCCCATATTTTAATATTAATATCTTTTGACTCTGCATTTGAATTTTGATGAAATAAACGCTAAATGTTATTCACAATAAAGCTGCTTATCTTTCAATAATTCGATTTGGCATCCAATGCGTGGCTTTTACGTGTTGCGCAAACAAACAAATTTGAAGTCTATGATTTTATTATATTTATATTAAATAGTCACATCGACATTATGTTAAATCTTTCTTTAAAATTAGTAACTGTAATTGCATAACGGTAAATGTTACGCACGACATTTTCCATTTTCATATTCTTCATATAGCGCGATTCGTCTCCCACTCTGCCACTCTCTGACACTCTGCACCATCAATTTCAATTGTTAGAAAGTATTTTACGCAGTTAGACAGATTCTATTTGACGACAAAAAAAATTGCTGTTCCAACCCAAATATCGCAAAAAAATTGGAGACTAAGAGAGACAGAATCTTTCAGTTTTCTAAGTCGTAAACTGCAAACCTCCCTAAAACGAAGTCTTCCTCCTACAAGCCTGCTTCGCATTACTGGGTTTTTGTATGAAAACAATAGTTTTTTGTTTTTGTTATTTTGACTAGAAATTCCAAATAAAATATCATATTAGACAATGTCCTTTGACCCCCGGGGTCAATAACCTTGACTGCCGAGGTCAATGACCTTTGGCTTTGGCCCCCGGCGTCAATGACCTTTGTACCTCGGGGTAGATAACCTTTGCATTCCGGGGTCAATGACCTTTGGCTCCCGGGTTCATTGAATTTGACCGCAGGGTTCATTGGCTTGGCTCCCGAGATCAATGACCTTTGGCCCCTGGGTTCAATGACGTTTGCCCCGGAAGTCATATATTTTTCTTAGAAGAAATCCCGCCCATCGAGTACTGGCCCAGCCGGCCTGCTGACCTAGTACCTATATATGTTTTTTAACACTACCCCCGCACCCTAGAGATCTGATTCTAGGACGAACTGATTTTAGGACCAAATCAGAACACAACAGGAACATAAACAGATCTACAACCTGGTCGGCTTCAAAACACCGGCCATGCTTAAACTGTACCATGAAGAATTTTACTCTGCCCTGGCGTGTCTCGATTTTACTCCAACCAAGTCCAAATGTTTGGAACCCAGTCTATCGATAGTCGAACTTCAACTGGCAAACTGGAAGGAGTACTTCGAAGTCGATGAGACTGCGCCGAAGCCCCACTATTTCCTAATACCGAGCAGCGTCGAAACCTCATTAAAATTAATTCAACTGATTCGCCTACTGGTGATGAAATAACTGTGAACTCAAGCAAGCTAAATAACAACAAAACAGCTGAGCCAGATGGTTTACCAGGTGAACTGCTCATATACAGCACAAACTTCATCTCATGCGCCTACAATCCACTGTTCATGAGGTATGGAGTGGTGGTGGTCCCCGTTATACCTACTTTTTGTATACTTCGGACGCGTGTTTGGCACCATCAAAAAAAAACCTATTTGGTGTAGGGTCCTTGACAAAAATCATTGATCTCATAAAGCATTTTTATGAAGACGAAGATCCAAGAGGATGGTACAAGTAACCATTCTTTTTTAAAGTGTTCCTAAAACGCCAAAACGCAGAAACGCCCGAAAATTTACAGGGAACACTATATCAGAAGCTTAGCTGATGATGTCTGCTGATGACATCTGATGCGTATAGAGGTGCTGCAGCGAAGCTTCGGCGTCTGGAAGCTAATGTTCTGTTACCATTGAACGTGGCATCTGTATTTCTTAAGCAAAAACAATTGCTCTTCGAAAGCTGGGCGCCCGTGTACGTACCATATAAAACTCTTCTGATTTCAGACTTTTAAAGGGGTGCTTCAACATTTCATCAACAAATTTCTGAAGGTTAGCTGCCACATATTAAAATAAAAACACAAAAGTGGAATTGTATAGGTCATACCTTGCGCACAGAAGTCGATAATAAAGATGACCTTGCAGTGGAACCCAAATGGCAGCCGACAAAGAGGACGTCCAAGGCACACATGGGTTCAAACTGTCCATTCTGAAATCAGTTCCAGGGTAACGTGGAACTAATTTCAATAATTTTTGTAACAAAAGATTAAATCAGGGAATTAAAAAAAAACAAGTAAGAAAATGACCGACTATCAGAGGCCCTATACCAGTTATAGGATCTTGAATAAGCAAAATTTTTGGGAAGGAGGTGAGAAGCAAAAGGTCAAAACAAACACGTAAAATTCACGCGAAGTCCTAGTCGAATGCAAAAAGAATCAAGTCTCTATCTATTACCGTTTCCCTGATCCACTCCGTCACAAACTGTAGTTTCACGGCCGTCCAAGATCCGTCGCGTCTGAAATTTATTTGATTGAGACCATGACCAAAATATTATTTTGTTATTCCAATATAATTAATTTAAAAGAAGGTTATTTAAATCAAACTACTTAAATCTACATATTTCTAATATTTTCTTCATCCTCGCCCCCTTTGGCTAGCACACTTCTCTCCAGGTACGCCGACCAACTGGCAATCAAGACACATCAGTCAGTCGGCAGCGCGGTATGGTCATTCGTTTCAAAATTCAAATTCAGAGTAAGATACCGACAAGTCTCAGAATTTAATTACATTTTGCGCTTACCATGTACATTTACCATTTCTTTTAGCAGACTATCGCTCTCTATATCTCTCTCTCTCTCTCTCTCTCTCATGGAATGCACCATATAAATAAATATATATAAAAATAGGTAAATAGAAATCTCTTGCTATCCATCCCCACACACGCCCACATAGTCACTGTGAGTCGCTTTCCAGCTGCTTGAACGCATTTTATGATGAATGTGTGACATTTTTTGCAACTTGTTTCCTTGTTCGTCGACATCTTTCGATCGTCGTCCTTGTTGCCTTTTTGAAACTTTTATTGTTTGGGTTTTTGTGGTAGTTTAATAAATTGTATTTTCAGGTTGTACACTAGCAGACCAGAGCAGAGCAGAGCAGTCCTGAGCAGAGCAGCCACACGCACACACACATACTTGTGCATACAGACGCTAAATATCCTGCAACAATTTTCAATAACGTAAAAGCAATAACTTTCAACAGTTTGTGTGCTTTTATATCCTACACAAATATATGCTAGCAGGCTGTATGCTGTTTGTGGAATTAACAATTAATTAATTTCATACATTCTAAGCGGCAATTCTCTCATTTTCTACTACTACTGGGCGTTTTACGCCCAAAATATTGAACCGATTTTTATAATATATAGTTTTTGCACATCTACAAGCTATTTAGCTTTGATACGCCTAGTGCAGGGTATTAAATATTTGACATTTCGTTTACAGCAGCTCTCAATTGTGTGTTCAATCGGCATGTTGCTGTGTGTCCGTCTATCCGTCTGTCTGTCTGTCCGATTGTGTACTCTCCGCTGCCTTTGTACTGACAAAGAGCAAAGCACACATTCATCATGCTGCCCGCTCTACATATCCTGTTGAGTTTAATGGCAACCATAACGCAATATGCTTCTCCCAGCAACTCAAATAATTTATATATTATTGTCTGATTTGTCTGGCTCAGGTGAAGTTTTTTAAATTGATATGAAGAAGAAAATACTTTCAATTTTTCATATTTCGAGTTTAAAAGACATCTGCACAACTAGAAAAAGAGAAGTTTTCTTTGGAGAGTCCGTAGAACTCTTAGTGGATCAGAAGTAATTGCAGAGCAAGAAAAATTGTTATCCTGCTACGGCATCAGTCACTTACGTTCCATTGCAAAACTTCTAAGACCACACAGTGAGATGCATGTTACTGCAGCAAAGGAAACATTTGATGAGTCCTTGAGAGAAGGGCTCGTTTAGAGAAGTTCATACTCTAAGAAAAGTTGTTGACTGTCATTTACTTGGGAAAAGAATCTTTGGACCAACCGTTGGAAAATTTAGCCTTCACGACATTACATCCAATAATGGATAGAGGTTAATTGATTTTGTTGCAGCCCACATGTTATTAGGTGGCTCGGTACTGACCAAATTGGTAATATTTTGATTGACGGAAGGCATGCATCGAGCGTGTTGGACGTGCGAACGTTACGTGGTCCCAACATTGACTTGGACCACTATCTTGTCGCAGCCGAGGTACGCACTAGGTTCATTCCAACATGCAACGAAAGCTAGACGTCGGCAAGCTGCAATCAGAGCAGACCGCCGCAGCCTTCTCAAACACACTCTCCCGACTGCTCCGGGAAACCTATCCGTCTTCTCATGATATATGCGAGCAGTGGAGATATATCACCCGTTCTATGATTAGGGCTGCCAAGAAGGTCATTGGTCATACAAAACCTGTGACTAATTCTTGGTACGACGAGGAGTGTCTAGCACTGCGACTGCAGAGAAGAACACCTCCTATCAGCGAACTCTGCAGCTGGGAGTAACGCGAGCTGTTAGAGAGCAATATCGAAGGGATGGAGAGAGGAGAAACGCCTTTTCAGACGCAAGGAAAAAGAGCAAGAAAGGCGGGAGTTTGAGGATGTTATGGAGGATGAGGCTATGTGACAGTCATGAAGCTTGAAAATTCTATCATAAGGTCAAGCGTCTGACCGAAGCTTTTAAGCCAGGAGTAACTTTATGTAAAGACGAAAACGGAAATCTGGTTATGGATAAACAGGAATCACTGAGATTATGGCGAAGTAATTTTTGAACCTACTTGGAGGCGACCGGAACCACCACCCATTGTAGAGCCACTGGACTAGGTTGAGGTTGATGCGGTTATTAAAAAGCTTAAAAATAACAAAGCGGCAGGCTCTGAAGGGCTGGCAGCTGAGTTTTTTAAGACCGGCGGCGAAGAGTTGGTTAGGAGTATGCACGAACTTTTATGCAAAATATGGTCCGATGAACTGATACCCAATGACTGGAATCTCAGTGTTCTCTGTCTTATCTTTAAGGAAGGAGACCCCGCTTTTTGCACCAACTATCGCGGCATAAGTCTCCATTCCATCGGATAAACAATTCTGTCGTGCATATTGTGTAATAGGATGAAGCCATACACGGATTCACTCAGCGTGTCTTCAGATCAAAAACGTTGACCAGTGACCAAATACTCGCATTAAGAACCCATTTGTTCAACGAAGACTCACACCACCTATTTGTCGATTACAAAGCCGCTACCGACACACCAATACGAACGAAGTTTTTCGACGATGATGCTTTCATGAACTCATAGCGTTGTCAGGGTAGGAAAGAACCTCTCCGAGATTTCAGGCAGGGTGATGCGCTGTCGTGATATTGATATCATCGGCACACAGGAACGGCGATTCAGCAAGGCGTTGTCAAAGATTAAAAAACAGCTTCGGCTCTTGGGTTTAGCGGTGTATAAAGACAAGACCAAGTACTTGATATCTTCTGACACGCCTTCATCGCGTCTTTGACGGTCTGTGACGATGGAGAATTTCAACTTCAGTGTTGTAGAAAATTTCGTCTATCTTGGGACAGACGAGTTTAGCTGCCGTATGAAATACGAGCTGTACCAGTTATTCGATGTGGTTAATATAGTCCAGCGCATAAAATTCCAGCGGCTGCACTGGGATAGTCACCTCATTCGAATGAATGAAAGAGCTTTAGCGCGCATTGTTTACATGGTGGCCCAAACTTGATTGGAGGACTACTAAGTAGAGAATGACCGTGCGTACTTGGCATTTACAAGACCACAGCAGCTGGTGCACCTTTCTGAATGCGACAATGAGCGAAATATGAATTATGTAACAATAAACGAGACGAAAACGGGGACGACTTTGCATAATTTAAGTCGCTACTCTGTTTAAGGTATAGACCTATGCATACTTTAGTGCTTCTATGGATAAAAATGCAATGCAGTGCATACTTTTAGGGCAACTTTGAAAATACCAGAACCGTAAAAGTGTGCATCATTTTGCTGTTTTTAAGCTTTGTCATTAGTACTCTTTGGTAGTGAAACTTCATTAGACACGGAAGTAAGCTCAATTTGCAACACGAAACTTGCTCCACGAAAATGCTGAAGTGCAATTGTTTTCTTTTCGCTGCTGACGTTGAGCCGAATAGTGCTTGCAAGGAATTGTCTGAGCAAGTTGTAGTACAATGACTTAATTTTGAAAGGTATTTGTGAATAAATTTTAGGTGAAGTTGAGTCGGCTGAATGAAAGCGCGCTTAACGAGACAAAAATGGGGACGGCTTTGCGCTATGGAGAATCGAAGAGTGAGAAGTCTACAAACACATGCATACTTTACAACGTTCTTATTTCGCTCGTATCGTACCACTGTACAGCCAACCCAGAGAAAGTATTCCATTTGGGCATCATACAAGCCAAACTGAAATCTGTAGTTGGGGTGACCCTTCTGTACATTTGAGAGCTAGTTTTAGTGGTGTGTGCTTCAACTGCTTATGGGGAGAGCATGCTCATAAGTGAAAAATAACAGCATATACACACGGTATGGCATGAGTGTTGTTGCTTGATAACGTTAATAAAATAGCACCTGCAATTTAGACACTCTTTGGGGCTTATACCAAAATACTGATTCTTACATCATTTGCAGGTGTTGTCATCATATTTAAGACTTACTGTTTTTACTGATGCTATTTCTATTGCGTTGGTGGATCCCCAATTAAGTAAGAAGTTACGCCTAATTTCGAACAGATTTTGAGAGTTTTTCCAAGTTTACTGCCATAAGCCACCTACTGTATTAGTTTCTTCGAGCGAACAAGTTACCTTATATTATTTTTGTTGTAGGATTCAACGACTTGTACCTACTTGGAGTTGAACCTACTTGTACTGCATTATAGATTATCAATCTGTTCATACATTATAATTTTCAATAAATCATAGCCAAATACTATAGTCTACACAGGATTTATTTTGCCAATTGCAAATTTTTATGCAAGTAATTTGTTGTTGTTTAAAAAAAAAAAAATACAAACCTGATTACCTTTATTGTATTACATGTTAATTATGCATAATTAATTAGCATACTCGTACACGCGCTGTACAAGCATAATTTCGCATACTAACACAAACTGACACATACACACTCGAATGCATTCACACATAAATTGCAATTATCCATCATGCATATCGATTATTTCATGCGAATTCATTCGTTCATGCATTTATTTATGATATCCCATATGCTGTGAATATTTTTATAGCCGTATCTCGTATCGTAATTAATTTCGGTATTTTATTGCAAAATGAATCGCTGAAGACAAACGGATAATACAACTATTTATTAACTCTTTCGAACAAGCAAATAAATGAATGTCTGTCAATCGTACAGTTTACAGAGAGACAGACGGACAGACGGACGGACGGACGGACATGGCTAGACATTTTGAGCAATATTCGAATATTTTTTAGCTTGAAACTTTATTTCGTGACTTTTGCTCATGGCTTAACTAAATATTATTTAAGTGTTTCACTCTGCTGTTGCATAAGAATGTTCATGCAATTATATGCTCAGCACAGGCGACACCTGATATCATCATTCAGAGTCATTGCTATTAAATAACAAGACAGTACAGAGTATGGAGTATCAGAGTTTCACAATGCAACAATTTAGGTCACACAATATACAAAAAAAAATATAATTGCTTTATTATAGTCTAGCACAAATGTGTCCATTGAATATATTTGCCATCGCAGTTATATAACTTTTCTTATTCAAAGCAAGACATCACGTCGCAGTTGCAGAAATATTTCTTTATAATTTTATTCAAGCATTCTCATACGCTCTGCCGCTTGAGTGAAACTTCAACAAACACAATTTTCACCATGAAGCAATACGCTTACGAGTATACATTTAATACACATCCACAGCAAAATTGGAGCAAGAGCCTATTGTATGGAGTATGCCTTTATAGAGATAACATCTGTCTAAGCTAAAATTCTAAAACTTTATAAAAATCGGCCGATAAATGATGATTTTATAAGCAATTGAATTTGTTGAACGACTTATGATACTTCCGTCCTCCCTTTTCTTTGCATTTAAATAGGCACTTATTCGTAGAGTGAGAAGTGGAAGGAGCAAAATACTTATCGTTAGTACCATTTATTTTTATTAATTTCCTACCTTTTTGTTTCAAATTGATCCACCATGTATGTAAGCCATGTGTGCTGAAGCTCTTTCATTCATTCGAATGAGTTGACTAGCCAAGTGTTGCCGCTGGAATTTTATGCGCTCGACTATGTCAACATCATTGAATAATTCATACAGCTCGCGGTTCATACCGGACCTAAACTCGTTGCCGATACTAATAGAACCAACAATCCTACGAAAAAAAAAAAACTTTCTCTCAAAGAGTTCCAACGCTGTTTCATCTGACTCAATTACGATTCATGCCGTTGTGTCTTGTTTTCGAGAGACGACTTTATTTCTTATTTGCTTGCGCTACCCAAAAAAGCATCTATTTGCAAGCGTGATTCTTTGCCTGATCTTCATTCGCATCCAAGATAGACGAAGTTTTCTACAACATTGAAGTTGAAATTCTTCATTGTCACCGACTATCCAAAGCAAGATGACAATGTGCGAGAGGACACCAAGTACTTCGTTTTGTTCTCATTGACCGCTAGATCCATGAGCTGAGACTCTTTTTCAATCTCTGAGAACGCCTTACAGACTCATCGTTCCTTTGTACCGATGACAGCAATATCATCCGTGTAAGCGAGCAACATCACTTCCTTTTGGAACATCAATCCAGATGTATTCTGTATGTACGGAGACTGGTTTTTCACAGCGCATCACCCAGCCTGAAACATATCTTAGTATCAAAGGATTTGAAGAGGTTCTTTTCTAGCGTGATAACGCTTTGTGTGTCTGTTAGTGTCGTCGTCATGCCGGGTTATCTATTGCAGACAGGGTGTCGAAAAACTTCGTTCGTATCGCTTTATAATCGACAAATAGTTGGTGTGTTTCTTCGTTGAACAAACGGGTCTTTTTCAGGATTTGTCATAATGCGAATATTTGGTCACTGGTCGACATTTTTTGTCTGAAGCCACACTGATATTGTTTTATCAGAGAATCCGTATATGGCTTCAGCCTATAACACAATACGCGCGACAGTGACTTATATCTAATGGAAAGAAGACTTACTCCGCGGTAGTTGGCGCACACAGCGGGGTCTCCTTTCTTAAAGATTGGAAAAAAAAAAAAAAAAACACTGAGATTCCAGTCATTGGATATGCGTTCACCGGACCACATCTTACATAAAAGTTGGTGCATACTCCTAACCAACTCTTCGCTGCCGATCTTTAATAACTCAGCTGGCAGCCCATGAGAACCTGCCGCTTTGTTATTTTTCAGCTTTTTAATAACCGCATTGACCGCGTTATAGTCCGGTGGCTCTACAATAGTTGGTGCTTTCTGTGTCATTTCTCTTTTGGCGGTATTGTGCGCTTCATCACCTCCAAGTAGATTGGAAAAATGACTCCTCTATAAAATCATGGGATTTAGTTCAAATAAGCTTGTTACCAACGAGATTCCAACTTCATTATGCCCCGCTCATAGAACGATTTTCGCAAGCCTCTTTCGAAGTCAACTTCTCGAAAGCTAAATCGTTCAACATTGATAGGAAGAGATGATAATCCCAATGGTGCCAGGTCCGGACTATGAGGTGGATGCATAAGGACCTCCCATCCGAACTCCCAGAGCTTCTGACGCGTCACAATCGTTGTCGCATTGTCCTGATGAAACACAATTTCTCTCCTATTTGCCAAAGATGGCCGCTTCTGAGCGATTGCTGCCTTCAAGCGGTCCAGTTTGACCATATAGGAGCAGCTCATAGTAGATGATTTCCTGCCAGTCCCACCAAACACACAGCAAAACCTTTCTGACCGTCTAACCGGGCTTGGCAGCCGTTTGAGCCGCATTGCCAGCCTTCACCCACGACCGTTGTTGCTTCACGTTATCGTAAGTGAGCCACGTACATCGCCATTCGCTTCAGAAATGGGTTGGAAATTCGGTTCATGAAGCTTTTTTTGTGTCAATTCGTGTGGCAACCAAATATCGAATTTTTGTTGTGTAGGCAAACGGTCATATGGTACGGCTGCTACTATGGCGGTCTATCTCGATCGACTTCTTTGACGACAGGTGTTTCGGAGCATGGTGCATCTTCTACTTCCGAACGGCATCGAGTGAAACACTGTTGTGCCATGCGAATTGAACGTCATCACCGATTCAGCTGAAAAGAAAATCACAGACAAACTTCGGATAGGTCACGAAAGTAGTCTGGTTATGTTTGGTCAAATTGGAGGAGGCTATACCCCACCAACCTCACAAGCGATACATTATATACAACATAACTTTGCATAAATTTGAGGTAGAACGATGCAATTTGATATACTTGTTAGTGGCACCGAGATGTGTAAGATCCATTGCTATTGTTTTATATTAGCTGTTAGTGTTGCAGGTGTTAGGTGGCATCCAAATTACATATATGACAGAAACAAGGGCTTTTTCATTTTTTAAATAAATTTTCTTAAAGCTACAAACGGTTCACAATCTCCAACATTCCAATTGTTTGGAAATAAAAGCCAGTCACATGAAAGGAAAGGAGTTTCTGACAAGAGCAGCTGAACCAATTAACGATGATAGTGAATTGGAACAAACTGATAAAACCAACAATTGATTAATTAATTGCTTAATAAATAGACACACAAATAAAATAAATCAATAAATCAATAACCTAAGAAACTATATCAAATGAAGACAGATTTTGTGCAGCACTTAGCACAAATTGTGCTAAAACAGTTTGTGTATTATAAGCCATATTGTGACACTGAAATTTAATGTACATGGGACAGACAGGTGTGAGCGAGCGAGATAGTGTGGCAATTAGTGCATAATGGTCATGCGTGCTTGTTAACAAGAAAGGCAAATGCAACACAAGTATGTATTACAATTTCGTGACGATTCATTATTTTACTAACCCCTGCTAAAAAATTTTACTTCCATAAAATTTCCATAAAAAAGGCAGATATCTCAGTGATTCCTGTGCATCACATAACCAGAAAATTACTCCATCTTTTGAAGTTTGGGCAGAGATAATAGTGAGAAGACGCCAAATCGGGCGAATAAGATAGCTGAGGAAGCCCTATATTGTTGATTTCAGCCATGTTTGCGATGCTCTTGTATCGCAGCGATGTTGGCCTTCAATCGCTCCAATAATGTGCAGAAGCACCCCACCTAGTAGCGCGTGGCAGCAACACACACAAAAATTTGCAACGAGCGACAAAGTATTAATAAGAAATAACGAGAAAATGAGTAGCAAGCAGCATTGTGACTTGCGAAAGAAAAAAAAACGTGAAATCTGATTCCCCATTACGATTCTATTCAGTTGAGGGTCAAGGATTATAAAACAAAAAGCTGGAAATAAACGCAACAAAAAATTAATAAAGAGAAAACACGAGCTGCGAAAAAAAAAACGAATCGGAACAATTTTAATGACAACAAATTGTATGAGAAGTAGCGCTCCAAGCAATGATAATTGGAATATTAACAGCGCGTGGAACTAGAAAAAGCCTTACAAAGAGATATGAAAGGTGGATATGCAGAAAATTAATAAGCAAAAAAAGTTAATATGAAGCTGTGTAGAGAAATCTAAAAAAAAGGCCACACGCTGTGCAAGCCAGTTGCAGGATTACTAGAAACATGTGTCATGTTGTTTGAGATATGCAAGCCATGGATGGTGACAAATGATGTTTGGCAAATTACAGATGCAACAAGTACTCAGTAATGAATAAAAAATATAAATAAATGCAAAAATAATGATAAGCGAAAGGACTTTTGTACAATTTCTTACTGCGTAGCAATGTGATGTGGCTTCAAGTTTCGCGCCCTACTTGCATTTGGCACCTGCCGTGCTACAGGCACCTGCCATTGGCTTTGAATCGAGTACACGTATGTCGCTGTGTAACCGAAACTAATTAGAGAGAGAGCGAGAGAGAGAGAGAGATGTAATAGAACTATGCATATTTTTACGAGGCGCACTATTTATATTTCGGGCAATGGCAATACTTAAATAAAGTTTGACATTTTTTAGCATGAACGTCCACAGAGCGTTTCTATGTACAAGCACTATTTGTTGTTGTATACACTGAATTGAAAAAAAATCAATTTGACCAAAAATAGAAATGTCAAGGGAACTTTTTCATTGAATTATTTTTCACAACTTTGGACTTGGAACATTTCGATGAACTCGGTTCTTTGTATGGCGATGAAGCACCATCAAAAACCACTGTACAAGTTTTATCTTAAATTTTCTTTTTTCTAGGGCACCTCTTGGTGAGGACCTGAAAAATGAGTGTTGAACACTGAGCCAAAATTTGGTAAAACTTTTACCGAAGCTCACGAATTGATGAAACAAGTTTATGGTACTAAGTGTCCTTCTCGTACCAGTATTTACGACTGGTAGACACGTTTCAAAGACGGTCGGAAAGACTTGAATGACGACGAACGTTTGAACGATTGTCCGTGAATTGATCAAAAATGAGCCGAAGTCATTGCGGTTCATGGAATCAGAATTGGGATTGTCCAAGCACTTAATAAATCGCATTTTGGTCGATCAATTGGGCTTCAGGAAAGTGTGTGCACGATTTGTTCAGCATTAATTGAAAGACGAGGAATAGGTGCTTCGGATTAAACATTCATAAGATATCATTAAAGACGCCAAAAAGGATAGAAACTTCCTTTTGAACATTGTTACTGGTGACGAGACATGGTGTTGCTCCAGCGAAGCAAAATTAGCAGCATTGTAAATATTCCGTAAAAATATTTCTGCAGCATCATCAATCATCAATCGCGAGATAGTATTTCCACGTTGAGATTTATTAGCTGATCTAGTTTTAACCGAAAGCGTTCGATATTTGCATTCTGTGGTCGCAGTTTCCGATGTGGACCCAAGAATTGAGCATTTGCACTAAACTCGACGATCAATGGAATGTGATCAGAGCTTAGTTCCGTGACAACAGTTATTGCTAGTCTGGACGATGAAATAAATCCCTGAATAAATTGCAAAATGGAATGGAAAATCTGTAGAAGAACCTGTAGCCAATATCTGCTGATTAGAGTTTGCCACGATGTCAAAAAATATGTTGTCCCTACGACACGCACGACTGGCTACCCAGAGGCATTCCAATCTCCAGCAATAAGATACTTTGGTCCGAGTTCATCGAAGATTTCTTGATAGTCGTTTGAATTCCAGTCATAATTGGGTGGGCAATATATTGAGACCAGAATAATTTCTCCAATATCGCTTTGAACCTTGATGCCAACACATTGAGCGCATGAGTAGCGCATGAAGTAAACAGTGAAGTGGTTTATATTTGACTTTATAAGAATTGAAGTTCCGCCAGTGCTTCTTCGTCGTCTTAATGATTGGCAGAATAAATTTTAAACCGTAATTTATTAGAATAAGATCTGCTGGTCAGATGGGTTCCGCTAATAAGCATCACATTCAGTCCATTCAGGCATGGTGCACAAGACCGTCGGCGTTCCAGACTCCAATACGACGGGGGGGCTCAATTTTTATAATTTGACGGCACATCTTTTTCACTTCAAAAATTTCCTTATTGTTTTGACGTGGTTCCAGTTCCAGAAAGAATATGTTCGTTGGAGTTCCGCTATCTTGGTTTTTGGGCTTGTGCACGTTACGAACATTGTGCCCCAGATGTTGGCCATAACTCGCACAGTAGTAGGACCAATTGGCTTTATAGTTTAGGATTCAGGAGGAGTCACTGAACGGCAGAGTCCAATGATATTCGTTATCCCGTCAGCAAAAATTGATGGTGGCTTAGGGACTTTGGCTGTCTGAAAAGAGCTTTTTGGAATACCAACATTTGTGAATAGTTTAGGCTCATTAAGAGGCTCTGGTGACACCACGATGGATTCATCTAGCACATCATTATCAAGAATACCAAGTATTTCAAAAGTAGTAACTAGTACCTTTATATGAATGAGACGTGTGGTTTTTGAGTTTTCTTGGAGGTTTCCATAGGCAAACCACGACTTGAACGCAGCTTCAGGGACAGTCCGTTGCTGACAAAACCTATTTCGAATTGAAGCTTAAATTTTATTCAAAATTTGTTGTGTAGTGTAATAAATATTTCCCACAATTATTAAACAATTAAAAAAAAAAAACTCAAACTATTCGTTTTACTTAAATTAAAGTAAATTTGTATAATTCATACCTGGAGACTTGTTGTATCTTATATGCAAAAACTTTCGACTTGTGCAAAATGTTGAATAGTCCTTTGTAAGCCTATGCATATGTATGTATGCAGCCTGCCAGGAACTACAAATACTCGTATACAAATGCAAAAACTCATTCGCAGTGCGCTCAGCACTAATTAGCATAAAGCAAAGCAAAGTCAGACAGCTTATCTGTCGCCTTTGTACACAAGATTCAAAAGGTATCTGAATTCGAAATGCTATTGAGTTGATGTAAGGCTAATGAATTTCAAAGAAATGAGAGCTGATTGTATTATAATGGTCTGCATTAATAAGACAAAGTGTGAATTAGCTTCGGTTTGTAGCTACTGGTTTGAGTTTCTTTTAAGCGTAATTGATTGATAGTAGCCAATTAGATATTATGTTTAAAGGATTATGTCTGTGCAGACAAACATTTAAAGAGATTGTTTTTATTTTTTTATATTCGATTACCAAATATATAAAAAGAAAAGAACTTGGAAGATCTAACTTGAAAGATGTAAACTTTAAATATTTGCACTCCATATGAAACTTGGCAGTTTCTCCATATATCTTGTCTAATGCATCTTCCGTTCTCAGAAGTACACTGGGAGAATCATGCATTCCCTACTCAATGCAAATGCGCTGAACCAGCACACATTGTAGTTTTCTGTCGATTTATAAGGATATGATCTCCAAAATACTCGAAAACGTATTTTTGCAAAGAATATTTCAGAATTCAGAAGTAATAAAGGTTGTTTCCAGACCACCAGAGTTAAAGTAAGCAGAGCCAAAGTCATATGCCCATGAACCAGTCATCCCAAAATACACAAGAACAGAGCGCTCTATTCCACGAACCATCTAGATGATAGAGGCGGAACTGACATACTCATTAGAGGTCGTATCAAACATCATTCTCTACAGGCATTTGCAACTAATTATCTCCTTCAATAAATTCTTCAATAAATAATCAATCAAAGTTGACGGCATCCGAAAATATGATAAACGAAAGAAGGCTTAGCAAACATCACATTTATTCAAACACAGCTAGCAAGGTAAACGTTTCAGAGTATTGTCTCCAATGCGTACTACGTCATCACCATACACGAAGAGCTCAATGCCTCATTTATTACTGATGCTGGACACCTAAGAAGATTGTCTGATCATTCTAAAATTCTGGCGTTGCATTATTTACAACAGACAACTCTAAACGGTTAAACAATATTTCAATTGAACATACATTTAATTGAACACCCTTTCTAATAAAGAAAGTAATCGAGTAGAGCAGCGGAAAAGTACAAAACGGAACAATCTTAATTAAAACTAAGAACTTCGTCCAAGGTACTTAACTCACAACGCTCACTCGATGGACAGTTTTGGGACCCGAGATGGAGTTTAGCAGACTAAAATACATTAGAAACCACTCCGTTAACATAAATAGAGAAAACAAATTTTTTGAGGTCAGTACCCCACCTTTACCAAAACCTTGTTGAAGTCTCTAGCAGATAGTCTCAAAAATTCTTTAGCACAATGATTGCTAGCTGCAGGCGTTTTTAAAACAAACCATTTGGCTTTAAAACAAAAAAAGGTGAAATAAGTCTTCAATCAATGTAAACATCTTTTAACTGGCGAACCTTCATACTGGCCAACCGACTCGAAAAAAGCGAACATTTACTCACGATGATGAGGCACCTACAAACAGATGCATCCAAGGATGGTTTTGGTGCGGTACTATTGCAAGAATTTGAGAAGAAGACATATAAAGCAGAGTCCAAAAAAAAACACAGTTATATTCTAGAACAGAAATCTGCATATCAAGCCTTGAAGAAGTTTCGACATTTATTTATTGGGAGTCCATTTTAAGTTGGTTACGGTCTGTGCCGCATTTAAGCAGACTACGAGAAAACAAGTTGTCCCAAGAGAAGTTGCACAGTTGATCTTGTATCTACAAGATTTTAATTTTGACATGTAAACTATCCCACAATCATGTATGGTTGTAACAGCAGAACTTACAGCACGCATGAAGAAGACGCAACAAGCCGATGACCATATCAAAGCTGTAATCGAAATTCTTAAAGAGCAACCGTACCTGGACTACAAGTTGAAAGGAGGTTTTGCTGTTGAAACTTGTGAATGGCAATGAGTTGTTCGTTGTTTCAAAGCTGATGGAAAGGTGCTTCAACAATCACATGATGCACAATCAGACGATGCACACAATTCCGCAGCAGCATTAGATTCCTCATCTTAAAAAAAAAAAGGTTAATATGTTAATTACTAACTGTGTCAAATGTATTATTCACAGTAGAAAGCTGGGTAAGCAAGAAGAAGAGCTATTACACACCATCGATAAAGGGAACACACATCTACACACGTTGCACATCGATCACTTGGGTCCAATGGATATAACAGAATGGTCTAATGTGTTTGGATTTCCAAAACGCATTATAAATGACTGGGGCCGCATTTGCAGAGTTTCTCAACAACAACGAAGTCAAACATGTGCACTCAACAACAGGTATGGCCAGAGGCAATGATCAAATTGAACGAGCCGCCGATGAACCGTCTAAGTGGTTCAAGCATGTACCGCACATGCAGAGAGCCACGTACATACATGCATCAACGAAATCGTCGCCATTCGAAGTTATGTTTGGCATCAAGATGTACCGCAAAGCAGAAGATCGTCTTCTAGAGTTGTTAAACGAAGAAATGGTTATGCAGTTCAACGAAGAGCATCAACAACTTCGCGAAGTAATAAAGCAGAACATCGAGCAAGCACAGCAGGTCTACAAACGCAATTATTATAAGAAGAAGCATCGAGTCGAGCTCGTTTACATGGTAGTAGCAATCAAGAGGACTCAATTTGTCGCTGGACGTAAGCTAGTCATTGAGTTCTTAGGTCCATATGAAGTAACAAAAATCAAACGAAGTGTGCTCTATGAAGTCAAAAAATCAGCCAACGTCGAAGGACCTAACGATACAGCAACCAGCTGCAATCACATGATGCTGTGGCGGTTTGTAGCGAAAAACGAGGAGCTGTTGTCATCTGGATCAGATGACGATGATCAGTCGTAGCAAGGCAGTCAGTTGTAGAAGTCGAAGCCGTCAAGTCGTGTGCGGTTCTTTCAAGTTGTCAGTTGCAGCGTCGTCGGTCGTCTATCAGATCAGATTAAATATTTAGATCTATAATTAAATATCGCTTAATACAATTTAATACATTCTACAATATATATCACAAATATATTTCACTTCTCTCATAGATATCCACACATCTATGGCAACTGCCCACTCTCGCAATACATCAAAATGTAAGCTCATTCCGCTATCTGCGACGCAATCAGCGCCATTCGAACTACTCCGATTCCCAATGCTTATAGCGAAATAAGTTTTAATGCCTATCTTCTTTACGTCGTACCCTCCTGCTTAACTACTATTAAGAACTACCTCGGATAAATTGGTTCTCTGAACAATACTATTCACAACCGCCGAGTCTTCGGCCTGAATCGAATTGTTTCCGAGCCCACAAAACCAAACACACAAAATCTAAACAAAGAACGAGCATTTGATCAATTGTTAGAAACTAAACTAAAGTCATGTAGTCCTTTTAGAATCATGCTACTGCCTAGCACAAACTGGCTCAAAGTCAGGTTTCAGGTTTTGATGCAGATATGGGGTTAAAAACCATCTGATCTCACCTACCTCTGGGAGGTTTGTGATAGGACATTCATAGCACGTACTGTATTGAAGCTAAATTTTTATTGGGCTCAATCGGAACTTCCAAATAGACAAGAAAGTTGGTTGGTCTGAAGAAGAGATGCAGTTCTTTGCCAGGAATGAAATTGAGTTAGAAGATGTTAGCCTAATGAATAAAGAGTTAGGAAAAATATTTCTAGCTAGAAGTAGTACAACTATTAAAGAGATCAGGCAGCAAACAAAGTATAGAGACATAATAGGGAAAATTGGTGAACATGTAAGCCATAAAGCTCACGTTGAAACCAATTTTCAAATGTATCAACCTCTGCCGTATAGCGCTGAATTTAATGATAAATAAGAGCAGTACAGGATCGTATAAAGCTAATTGGTAAAAAAGCCAGCCTGGGAAATCTGTCGTTCTGCTGTTGCTTATGGGTTGCCTCTTCCAATTCATACACGGAACAGGAGACACCAACGTAGAGTATATTACGCCATAATCCAAAAATTATGGCGTATAAATATGTGCTTGTAGGCACCTGCAATGCAGCTATGCCAAGGAAACCAGTAATGTCTTCCAAACTCTTTGCATAAGCTCGCCCTCTGATCAAATTATGTGAGCCTCTACAAGAGTTTAAGAGCTCAAACTTACTAGACCTAAACTAACAACAGCAACAGGTCCGAATAACTTAACAGCTAGGCAGTTAATAGTTACCCCTTAAAAAGTCCTAGCAATAGTCTGTAATATTATTCTTAGGTGTAAGCATCTTCTTAAACAAACAAAAAAATCAACTCATGAACCAGACGATTTCAGGCCGAACACAATGACAACAGTCATGGTGAGACAGACACCTACAGCAATTTTTTGCTAAAATCAAACTCCTCCATGATATAAAGCCACACAGTTTCATTGATTCGGATGGTTGTGCCTATAACTCGGTATTATTAGATTTTAAAATTTCGAATGCGAGCCGGCTTAATACAGCATGTTAAAACCTTCTATGTTAAAACCTGTATGGAGACGGCTAGGTTGACGAAGTTTATGCAAAAAGAGGCGTCAAACAGAGAGACGCCTTAACTTATTTAACTTGAACATTGAAAAGTTATTCTGGACACTGCCTGAGGAAATGAAGACAACTCTTGCACACTTGTGTTCAAAAACCATACAATTTATCACACCTTCCATCCCAATAATAGGTTGGGCAGTAATTGTTAAACATAGCATTCGACACTGACCACAACAAAAGTTTCTCTCACTGCTGTATACAGTCCTCCACGACATCAAATCAAATCAATACGCAATGGGAATCACGTCTGACGACTACTAAAAGCTATAAACCAAACACCTATTCACGGAAAATCCATTATACTGGCCAACTAATAAGCCAAAAAGTTCCTAATCTGATTGAAACATCTCATGTTAAAATCTTCTTATCGAGGATGAAGTAGAATTAAATGCGGATCACTCACCGATATATTTTACTTTGTGTAAGTCTCCAGTTAATAGAGAACCTGCAGACTGGCAGTTATTCAGAAGAATGGTAGATGAAAAAGTTGACACATTCGCACAATGCATCTCAAGTTGAGAATGAAGCATGGTCATGCACTGAAATATTACAACACGCAGCTTGGGTTTAGTTCTACAGTTACCAGACTTGAAAATGTGTTGGAGAAAAAACATTATTCGAGAAAAGAATATAATTCCAATCCATCAAAATTGACTAGGATCAATATATTGCGAGTTTAGCCGAAGGGTTCTTCGCTCAAGTTCAAATTTTATGACGTATCGTGATATTGAGGCAATCATAAGCAGTAGTTCCACCACCATAGTCACCATTTACCTTAATAGTTAATTTAAATGTAGATTCTGAGATATAATTCGCAATTAGTTTATCTCTAAAGTATTGAAGGTGACGCCTATTTTTTCTACTTTATAAGATTTTTCTGACTTATTTCTTTCTTATTCAATTTTTATTTCAATTTTACTTCTTTTGATATCATCTAAAAAAAAAAAACACTAAGCGATATGGTTTTGTTGCTCTTGCCGCTTTGTTGTTGATAGCTACGACTGTTATTTTGTAACGGTATACATATCTAAACACTCTTTCTATAATTAGTTATTCTTTTTAAACTGATTTATAAATTAAGACAAGAGACTTCTTCCAGAATCCGCCGGTGACATATAAGACTTTGCTTGTGATGTGTAGTCACAATTTAGCTTCAATTGAGATCGGGCGTCTTCTTAACGTGATACGCGTTTAAGTCGAAGGAAAGACAGTGCATCCTTTTAGGTTTCGCTCCATTCTCTCTGCCGACACCTGAAAATGTTTGTCAAATTGATAGATCTCTGGACTTGCCCAGCAAATTATTCATCTGAAGTGTGAAAATAAATCAAAAGCCTAAAGAGAAACAAAGCTCCTGGCTACAATGGTATTTGCAACACCACTCTAATGGCTCTTCCCGAGCAGGCACTACTTTTTGCAGTGTTCATATTAACACTGTGAAAGCTAACCAAGATCATCAAAAGCCCCATTAAGAGGGCCACTCGAATTTGGTGTCAATCAGATGCTGTAGGAGCTACAGCCTTTGCCGAACTCTTATAAGAAGCTTTCACATTCTTTAAAAGTTGCGCCCAACTGGAGACAAGGGAAACTCTTAATTTTCTAGACGTGAACTGTCACTTCTTTTTTCTGCTGTTGAGGCGGCTGCATAGAGTCCGACCAAAACTGAAATAGACTGATTCGGAGGCTGGCTTCGGAGAATGCCATGGCAAGCCTGAACAATGCCATAGACTAATCGAAATGATACTGAAGACATTTGAGTTGAAAAAGTATTGTTCGGCTGTCTTTCTGGATGTAAATCAAGCCAAAGACTAGAAACTTTTTTGTGAGATGTGGGGAAGAAAGTTCAGAAATAAAACAATTCAGTGCCGGAATTCCACAGGGAAGCGTACTTGAACACTTCCTTTATACGCTCTATACAGTTGATACGCCGATCATTGAGGGAGATAAGCTGCTGGCCACTACATATGCCATATAGACATGGCTTTCATGGCCTCCAATAATTGGCTTAAGAGGTGGAACATTGTGGTGAATTGTGAGGAGTCCACTTAAACAACTTTCTCGCTGAGAAGAAAAGACTGTCACCAAGATTATCTCGACGGAATAGTCATTCCAAGCAGCAGTACATGGTATTGAATAAAAGAGGTATATGGCGTCCTCATTTGCGTACCAAAAGAACTCAACTCAATGAAAGGCTAAAAAGCATCAGGCTGAGAAGCAAGCTCCTAGTATATAAAGCGATAAAAAAAAAAACTTTATGGACCTATGGCAACTCGATCTGTGGCATTGCCAACTTCTCTATTATTAAAAAATTTCAAAACAGAGCTCTCAGAATTATCTCCAATGCGCACCTGTTTCATATCAATAGCGTGATCCACGAAGAACTCAGGGTTCCCTGGGTTCACTAGGAAGACTAGGAAGACTAAGCAGCTTCTACCTAAATCGATTCAACAGGTACTACATCAACACACTTGATAACAGCTTGACTACTGGAAGGCTGAAAAGTTGTCAACCGCTTGATCTCCCTCATGGTATTTATTTTGTGTACTCCCTCTCTCTCTCAAATACAGGATTCACAAGCCTGGTCGAGTTATATCAGCCGTTCAGTCTTCTACCTTCCACTTCGTAGGTCTGGAAAAGACTGATTGTCGGAAGCTCAGTGTATAATTCCGAACCATCAATTGGCGATTCGCAACTCCACCTTACATCAAGATCTGAACCTGGCAATTATAGAGAACCAGATCTGTTTCTTCTTCCGTACATACAATGCTAGAATCCTATGTCATGTTAAACGTCTGGCCAGAACTCTGGTCACCGACAACCCAGAAAGAAGCCAGATAAAAAGCGTCACCAACATTTTCGAAACTTTTCGGTGACAGATGGTTGATTCGAAAATTAAAAAAAAAAAAGCATTCTGGAACTCTAAGATTCTAAATTTTAAGACTATTTTTCATCTAAATATTGAAATATTAATGGAGACGGATGCTTTTGTCGATATCTCGGCAATAAATGCTCAGACAGAGAATTAAAGAGCAGTTCGTAGCCAATTTCAGGCCAGTAACTTTAAAATTGAGGAACTATTTCTGTTTAATATAGTCATGGGACAGACAGACTATCTATAAACTATGTCTAAATATCTTTGATGTGTTACAAACTTTCACACAATTTCTTTTGTTGCAAACATTAAAGTCTGCATAAATCTACATAAGCAACGTTTCATGGTATTTTAAAATCCCGAACTCTTGACTTATGCATTTTTACGGCTTCTTTTTCCATTTTTCTGAGCAGCTTTTTTTTTCATATTTTTATTTTCGCTTGAAACCCAGCACACATTATTGACGCAATTCTTCCACGACACAGCACTAAAAGCCAGCAACAATCACATCATTCCCGACATGATTTCAAAAAGCAACAGGAGTAGGAGGAACAGCACCTCATAAATGCGCTTTTTGCTTTATCGCGTAGAGTATTCCTCGCAGCTCGTATTTTTTTTTTTTTTTTTCAAGGCTATCTGCTAGCAGAGTGCTCGATGTTCGATTGTCCTGGGCAAATATTTGCACTATAAGGCATTGTTGTCCTTGCAAAAAGCGCACACAAACAAGCATACACTCAGACTGACAGCTGGACGCACAGCATACTATAAAATGCACACACACACACACACACACATACACATATGTCACACATAGTTGTCAAATGATATGCTCCACCTTCTTGCTGTACTGTATATGCATATGTATGCATGCGTGTGCGGCATTTATTCTATTAACTGTATTATATATATATACATTGTTGCACTATTTAGTTATTGTTGCCACCTTACCACAGTTGCCCAGGGAAATGCGTTTGGCCAATAAAAATTGAGCTTACAAGGTCAAAAACCGAAACATAATCAAGCGAGCTCCGAAAAATTACAACAATTTGCAATTAAACAAACGAGACAGAGAGACAGCTCAGACTAGCTTATTCACGTGCTGCGCTGCTACGCCTTTTAGTGTGTATCTCCTCCCATTTTCCAGTGAATTTTCTTTCTCCAAGTGCCTTTACATATGTCAAATAGTTTAAGATGTCTTTCACCAAGCCAAGTCTCTCTAAAATGACTTTATTTAGGATGTTAATTGTTTAAACGAAATGTGTGCACTCCATTGATCGCTCTGTCATCGTCGCCAATACATATTTTATAGATGATCGTAAATTATACGACTTCGGCGATCACAGTTAAAAGTAAAATACAATTAAAAATAGTATTTAAGTAGATACCGATTGTAAATACAGACAGTTCTTATAAAGATCCAAAGCAGTAAACACAGTCTTGTGTAATTTACCGATAGATTCCAAATACATAGTCGGATGAATAGTAGC